>JADMLD010000207.1:0-100826 GCA_017589585.1 Phylloscopus whistleri
ATTTGGTTGGGTTGGGTTTGGTTGGGTCTGGTTGGTTGAGTTGGGTTGGGTCTGGCTGGGTTTGGTTGAGTTGGGTTTGGTTGGGTTGAATTTGGTTGGGTTTTGGTTGCGTTGACTTTGCCCCCCTCCCCAGTGAGCCCCCACCGCTCCTCCCCGGCCACGGGGACGGAATTTCGGGCGCCGTCGTTGCCTTTGGAGCGATTTGGGAAGCAAATTCCCACCGGATCAGAGAGCAGGGATCGTTGGGTCCGGCCGGGCTGTGCCGGAGAGGCTCCGGGAGCTCCGCAGCCGCCGTTGGCCCCGGCCAGGCCCCTCCTGGGCTCTGCTGACCCCGGGTTCTCCTTCTGTTCCAGATGAGCCCGACCCGGCCCCTGCGGAGCCGCCCCGGCCGCGGCGCACCGGACACAGCTGGGGTGAGTTCCAGTTCCCCTGGATCCATCCCAGTTCCCCTGGATCCATCCCAGTTCCCTCTGGATCCATCCCAGTCCCCCCCAGTTCCCCTGGATCCATCCCAGTCCCCCCCAGTTCCCCTGGATCCATCCCAGTTCCCCCTGGATCCATCCCAGTTCCCTCTGGATCCATCCCAGTCCCCCCCAGTTCCCCTGGATCCATCCCAGTTCCCCGAGATCCATCCCAGTTCCCCTGGATCCATCCCAGTTCCCCCCCATTCCCCTGGATCCATCCCAGTTCCCCCCAGTTCCCCTGGATCCATCCCAGTTCCCCCCCAGTTCCCCCTGCTCCCTTTCCCCAAATCCCCCATTTCTCACCCCACATTTCCCTCACAGCCCCGGCGCCCAGCAGGATCCCCCGGCGTTCCCGTGCGTCCGGAGCCGCCCGGCGGCGCCGCCGTGGCCGTGCCCGTGGCCGTGCCCTGGACATCCCCGGCCCCTCAGCAGAGCCAGGAAAGCACTTTAGATCCTCCCCCCGAGCAGAACCAGAACCAGAACCAGAACCAGAACCAGAACCAGAACCGTCCCCCCACGGAACCAAAGCACGCCCAGGGGCCCCAGCGCTGCTGCCGCCGCCGCAGGAACCTCCAGAGGCCGGAGTGGATCTCCAGAGCCGCCGGCAGCCCCGGGCCGTCCTTCCAGGACCTGCCGGACGTCGCACCCGGCTCGGCCTTCCAGGACCTGCCGGACGTCGCACCCGGCTCGGCCTTCCAGGACCTGCCGGACGTCGCTCCCGGCTCGGCCTTCCAGGACCTGCCGGACGTCGCTCCCGGCTCGGCTTTCCCGGCTCCGTCCTTCCGCCGGCCCCCGGGGGCGGCCGAGCCGCGCCGGTGCTGGGCGCAGTCCTGGACGGTCAGCGCCGAGGCCGCGGTGGAGCGGCTGCTGCCGGCGGCGCCGTTCGTGCTGCTGGAGGGGCCGCCCAAGGAGGAGGAGGAGGAGGAGGAGGAAGAGGTGGAGGTGGAAGAGGATGAGGAGGAAGAAGAGGAGAGCCCCAGCGTCTTCACCTGCATCGAGTGCAGCATCTACTTCCGCCGCCGCGAGCACCTGCAGGAGCACATGCTGCAGCACAACCGCGGCGTCGCCGAGCGCGGCGCCGGTAACGCCGACGGCGCCGCCGAGCCGACCGGGCGGCGCCGCTTTCCGCTGCGGCGAGTGCGGCTGCGCCCTGGGCGAGGCGGCGGCGCTGGAGCGGCACCGGCGGCTGCACCGCGAGTCGCGCCGGCGCATCCTGGAGGAGATCCGCAAGCTGAACCAGCTGCCGGACGAGGGCCGGCGGGCGCGGCTGCAGTGCCCGAAATGCGTCTTCGGCACCAACTCCTCCAAGGCCTTCGTGCAGCACGCCAAGATGCACGTGGAGGAGAGGGAAGGAGCAGCGCGGTGGCGGCAACGGCGGCGGTTCCCTCCTTCTCCTCCTCCTCCTCCTCCTCCCGGGCTCTTTTCGGCGCTTTCCAAGCCCAGGAGGCGGCGGCCGGCAAAGCTCCCGGCGGCTCCTGCGTGCTCTGCGGTTTCCCGGCGCCCAGCGAGCGCGTCCTCAGGGAGCACCTGCGCTACGCCCACTCGCACTTCCCCTGGCGGCCCCGGGAGGAGGAGGAGGAGGAGGAGGAGGATCCCGAGCAGCCGGGCACCAGCCGGGATTGCTACAGCCCCGCCCGCCCCCTCGAGTTCTTCGGCAAAACCGAGCGGCTCCCGTCCCGGGCCGCCGGAGCCCGGACAGGACAGGGACAGGGACCGGCGCCGCGCCAGGAAGGGCCCAGCCCCGCTCCGCCTCGCCTCTCCCCGAGCCCCACCCAACCCCTGCAGCACCTGGGGCTCCCAGGGGACACCCCCCAGGGACACCCCCCGGGGCAGGAGTGGCCCTCCGAGGAGGACGAGGGTGACGATGAGGATGATGAGATGGAGCTGGGCGCCGCCGGCCCGCCCGGCCGTCCCTCAGGCCGCGCTGGACCTCAAGAGAACCTTCGGCGCCGCCCTGAGAGCCTCGGCGGCCTCGGAGGAGCAGCGGCGGCAGCTGCGGGCGGCCGTGCCCGTGGTGGTGCTGCGGGAGCTGCCGGCGTCGGTGTCGGTAACCCCCGCCGCACCCCGGCGCCGCCCGGCGCCGCCGGCGGGGGAGACCCCCGGGGAAACGTCCGGCGCCTCCATCCGAGGGGCTGGAGGAGGAGTCGCCGGCCGCCCCCCTGGACGTCCTGCTGCCCCTGGAAGGGCCCCTGGAGCTGGAGGAGCTGCTGGGCGGCGCCGGGGCGCTGCTGAAGCCCGAGGAGGAGCGGCGCTGCCCCTACTGCCCCGACCGCTTCCACAACGGCATCGGCCTGGCCAACCACGTCCGCGGGCACCTGAACCGCGTCGGCGTCAGCTACAACGTGCGCCACTTCATCTCCGCCGAGGAGGTCAAGGCCATCGAGCAGCGCTTCTCCTTCCAGAAGAAGAAGAAGAAAGGTGAGCCGGGAGCCGGTTCCTGGCCTTTTTTGGTACCCCAATTACGGCTTTTTTGGGGGGTTTGGTACCCAATTCCTGCTTTTTGTACCCAATTCCTGCTTTTTGTACCCAATTCCTGCCCTTTTGTACCCAATTCCTGCTTTTTGGTACCCAATTCCTGCTTTTTGGTACCCAGTTCCTGCTTTTTGGTACCCAATTCCTGCCTTTTTGGGGAGTTTGTACCCAATTCCTGCCTTTTTGTACCCCAATTCCTGCTTTTTTGGGGAGTTTTGTACCCAATTCCTCCTTTTTGGTACCCAATTCCGGCCTTTTTGTTACCCAATTTCTGGCATTTGTACCCAATTCTTGCTTTTTGTCCGCAATTCCTGCTTTTTGTATCCAATTCCTGCTCTTTTATACCCAATTCCTGCCTTTTGTACCCAATTCCTGCCCTTTTGTACCCAATTCCTGCCTTTTGTACCCAATTCTTGCCTTTTTGTACCCAATTCCTGCCTTTTGTACCCAATTCCTGCCCTTTTGTACCCAATTCCTGCCTTTTGTACCCAATTCCTGCCCTTTTGTACCCCAATTCCTGCTTTTTTGGGGGGTTTTGTACACCAATTCCTGCTTTTTGTCCCCAATTCCTGCTTTTTGTCCCCAATTCCTGCTCCTCAGCTGTTTGTACCAGCTCACCTGGACATCTGCCCAGGGGTTTTGGTGGCCCTGAGATGTTCCTGGTGGCCCCGGGTGTTTTTTGGTGGCCCAGACGCCACCACTGACCCCTCCTTGTCCCTCCCCAGTGGCCAACTTCGAGCTGGGCACCTTCAGCCTGACGGGGCAGATTTGGGGAGGGTTTTGATGGTTTTGGGTGGTTTGGGGTGCTTTTTTTGGTGGCTTTTGGTGGCTTTGGGTGTATTTTTGTTGGCCCCAGATGTATTTTTGATGGTTTTGGGTGGGAATTTTTGGGATTTTTTGGGGTTCTGCTGGCCCACACACCACCACTGACCCCTCCTTGTCCCTCCCCAGTGGCCAACTTTGACCCAGGCACCTTCAGCCTCCTGGGGCAGATTTGGGGAGGTTTGGGGTGTATTTTTGCTGATTTTTGGTGTTTCTTGATGGTTTTGGGTGGGTTTTTTGGGTGGTTTTTGGTGTTTTGGGGTGGTTTTGGTGGCCCTGGGTGGATTTTGGCGGCCCAGATGCCACCACTGACCCTTCCTTGTCCCTCCCCAGTGGCCACCTTCGAGCCGGGCACCTTCAGCCTCTTGGGGCGGATTTGGGGAGGGTTTTGATGATTTTGGGTGGTTTTGGGTGGGTTTTGGGTGGGTTTTGGGTGGGTTTTGGGTGGGTTTTTTGGGTGTTTTTTGGTGGTTTTGGCTGGTTTTGATGGCCCTGGGTGGATTTTGGTGGCCCAGATGCCACCACTGACCACTCATTTTTCCTCACAGTGGTCAACCTCGACCCGGGCACCTTCAGCCTGACGGGGCAGATTTGGGGAAGTTTTTGATGATTTTGGGTGGTTTGAGGTGGGGTTTTTTTGGGGATTCTCATGGTTTTGGTGGCCCTGGGTGGATTTTGGTGGCCCAGATGCCACCACTGACCACTCCTCCCTCCCCAGTGGCCAACTTCGACCCGGGCACCTTCAGCCTGATGCGCTGCGAGTTCTGCGGCGCCGGCTTCGACACCCGGGCGGGGCTGTCCAGCCACGCCCGCGCCCACCTGCGCGACTTCGGCATCACCAACTGGGAGCTGACGGTGTCGCCCATCCACGTGCTGCAGGAGCTGCTGGCCGCGCCCGGGGGGCGCCCGGCGCTGCTGCGGGCCCTGGGACCCCCGCCCGCCCCGGGGGGCAGCGCCCTGGGCTGGGCTGGGGAGGAGGCGCTGCCGCCCCACAGGGACGGTGAGAGCCCGGGGGGGATTGGGGGCTGGGGGCAGGGAGCAGGGGGAGCTGGGGAGGAGATTTGGGGGATTTGGGGGGTTTGGGGGATTTTTGAAGGGATTTTTGGAGGTTTTGGGGGGGTTTTGGGGGGATTTTTGGGGGTTTTGGGGGACTTTTTGGGGTTTTTTGGGGGGGATTCTTCAGGGGTTTTGGGGGGTTTTTAGGAGGATTTTTTTGGGGTTTTTTGGGATAAATTTGGGGGCTGAGGGAGAAGCTCCTGGATCAGTGGGTTCGGATTTTGGGGGATTTTTTGGGGGGTTTTGGGGGGATTTTTTGGGTTTTGGGGGATTTTTTGGGGGGGATTTTTGGGGTTTTGGGGGATTTTTTGGGATAAATTTGGGGGCTGAAGGAGAAGCTCCTCTGGGAGTCTGGATTCGGATTTTTGGGGATTTTTTGGGGACTTTTGGGGGATTTTTGGGGGAGATTTTTTGGGGGGTTTTTGGTTTTTTGGGGGATTTTTTGTGTTTTTTGGGGATTTTTGGTTGTTTGGGGGATCTTTGGGGGCTGAGGGAGAAGCTCCTCTGGGACTGTGGGTTCGGGTTTTTGGGGATTTTTGGGGGATTTTTGGGGATTTGCTGTTGGAAATCCAGGACCTTTTAATTCCAAATCCACAAACCCTGGGACGTTTGAGTCCCTCAAACCCACAAAATCCAGGATATTTCCCATTCCCGTACCCAAATTCCCCCTTTTCCCCCGAGAGTCCTCAAAATTCCCAAATTCCCCCCCAAAATTCCCCAAATTCTCCCTTCTCCCTTCCAAATCCCCGCGTTTCTCCCCCAAAATTCCCCCGAATTCCCCAAAATTCCCAAATTTCCTCCCTGAAATTCCCCAAAATCCCCCCGAATTCCCCAAAATTCCCAAATTTCCTCCCCGAATTCCCATCTCCCCGCTCGGCGCTCGGCTCGTCTCCCCTGGCCGCCGCTCGCGGCGCGCTCCCCCCCCCCCGCTCGGCGCTCTCCCCGCCGCCCTGGCGGCCGGGCCCGCGTGCGCCGTGCCCAAGATGGCGGCCTCCACCTCGGCCTCGGCCGCCGCCTCCCCGCCGCCCAAAGTCGCCAAAGCGGCGGCGGCTCCGCGGCCCCGCGACCGCGACCGCGGCGGGGACGGCGACCCCGAGCCCCCGGCCGCGCCCGAGCCGGGTGAGCGCCCCTCTCCCCCGCTCCGCTCCCGCTCCCGCCGCGCCCGGGGCCCACCCGCGCCGCCCCCCCCCCCTCCCTCAGCATCACCGCCCCCCCCCCCCCCTCCCCTCACGGTTCCCGCCTCGCCGGGGCCGCGGCTGCCGGGGGGGGCAGCGGCGGGAGAGCCCCGAGGGAGCCGCCAGGGCCGCGGCAGTGACGGAGCCGCCGCCCTCCTTTGTCCCGGCCCCGCTTTGTCCCCGCCGGGACCCCCGGGAGGCGCCGCCCGGGACGGCTCCGGTACCGAGCGCGGCCTCCCCGGGGGCCGCTCGGGGCTCTCTCGGTGGCGGGGGGTGCGCGCTTGGCGCGGCCCGGTTCGGTTCGGTTCGGTTCGGGGGGAGCCCGGGGGTGTCCCCAGCCCAGTGTCCCCGGCCCGGTGTCCCGGGGCGCTCCCGGTGTCCCGGGATGTCCCCGGCCCGTCGCTGTCCCCTCCCCTCGGGGCTCTGTCACCTCTCCGGAGCCACCGCTGAGCTGGGAGCTGTCACCTCGCTGTCCCCTCCCACTTAGGGACCTGTGCTCCCTCGGGGAGCTGGCACCTCCCCGTGCCACCTCCGGTGTGACCTCCAGTGCCACCTCCCTGTGCCACCTCCAGTGTCCCCTCCCTGTGTCCCCTCCCGGTGTCCCCTCCCTGTGCCACCTCCCGTGCCACCTCCAGTGTCCCCTCCCCGTGCCACCTCCCTGTACCACCTCCGGTGTCCCCTCCCTGTGCCACCTCCCCGTGCCACCTCCGGTGTCACCTCCCCGTGCCACCTCCGGTGTCACCTCCCGGTGCCACCTCCCCGTGCCACCTCCGGTGTCACCTCCCCGTGCCACCTCCGGTGTCCCCTCCCTGTGCCACCTCCCCGTGCCACCTCCGGTGTCCTCTCCCGGTGTCCCCTCCCTGCAAGGACCTGCCGCTGCCCTTGTCCCCAAATCCCCCCAAACCCCCCAATCCCCCCACACTGACCCCCATTTCCCCCCCCCAGCAGTGCTGGCCCCCGAGCAGGAGGAGCTGCTGCCCCCCAATCCCCCCCAATCCCCCCAGTCCCCCCACACTGACCCCCATTTCCCCCCTCCCCCCCAGCAGTGCTGGCCCCCGAGCAGGAGGAGCTGCTGCCCCCAATCCCCCCCCAATCCCCCCCAATCCCCCCCCCACTGACCCCCATTTCCCCCCCCCCCCAGCAGTGCTGGCCCCCGAGCAGGAGGAGCTGCTGCCCATGGAGGTGTCGCCCCCTCCCCCGGTGCCCCGGAGGGCGCTGGAGCCGCCCCCGCCCCGCCTGGAGCCCCCCGGGGCCAAGGCCGAGCCCCAGGACCCCAAAGGTGCCCGGAAACCTGCGGGGGTGGGGCCCTGGAGCCCCTGGGGGGGGGTTCTGGGGGTTAATTAGTGGGGGTGTTAATGAGGGGGGGGTTAATGGGGGCAGCTCCCGGGATTCTGCTGGGGGTGGAGCCCTGGAGCCCCTCAGGGTGGGGGGGGGTTTGGGGTTAATTAATGGGGGTGTTAATGAGGGGGGTTAGTACTGGGAGTTAATGGGGGGGGTTATGAGGGGAGTTAATTAGGGGAGTTAATGAGGGGGGAGTTAATGCTGGGGGTGGGAAGGGGTCAGAATTCCTTGGGATTTGCTCCCAGAGCTCCCCTCCCGTCCCTGCTCCTTCCTCTCACTCTGCTGTTGGATTCATCCCGGGGTTTTCCCCATTTTCCCCCATTTTCTCCCGGTTTTTCCCCGTTTTCCCTTGGTTTTCCCCGTTTTCCCCTGGTTTTCCCTGTTTTTCCCTGTTTTTCCCCCAATTCCCCAGCCCCCAGCCTGACCACCTGCGAGGTGTGCGGCGCCTGCTCTGATCGCAGGCTGGCTGGGAGGGATTTTTACAGATTTTAACTCTGTTTTCTATGTTCTCACATTGAATTTATGTCCTTTTTATCTCATTTTTTCCCATTTCCCCCCGTTTTTCCCCCATTTCCCAGCGCCCAGCCTGACCACCTGCGAGGTGTGCGGCGCCTGCTCCCATCCCAGACCGGGGCTGGCTGGGAGCTGCTCCCAAGGGACTTTTACAGATTTTAACTCTGTTTGCTGTTCTCACATTGAATTTATGTGATTTTTTTTCCCGTTTTCCCCTGTTTTTTCCCCAATTCCCCAGCGCCCAGCCTGACCACCTGCGAGGTGTGCGGCGCCTGCTCCCATCCCAGACCGGAGCTGGGCTGGAGGGGTTGGGTGGGAGCTGCTCCCAAGAGCTTTTGAATCCCTGCATTGCTCTGTGTTCTGACACTGGAATTATCTCATTTTTTCCCGTTTTCCCCCGTTTTTTCCCCGTTTTCTCCTCGTTTCCCCAGCGCCCAGCCTGACCACCTGCGAGGTGTGCGGCGCCTGCTCCCATCCCAGACCGGAGCTGGGCTGGAGGGGTTGGGTGGGAGCTGCTCCCAAGGGATTTTTATGGATTATAACTCTGTGTTCTGACACTGGAATTATCTCATTTTTTCCCGTTTTCCCCTGTTTTTTCCCCAATTCCTCAGCGCCCAGCCTGACCACCTGCGAGGTGTGCGGCGCCTGCTTCGAGACGCGCAAGGGGCTCTCCAGCCACGCCCGCTCGCACCTGCGCCAGCTGGGCGTGGCCGAGTCGGAGAGCTCGGGCGCTCCCATCGATCTCCTGTACGAGCTGGTGCGGCACCAGCCCCGCCCCGACGGCCCCAAAAAGCCCCCAAAGGAGCCCGGGGCCGCCCCGCGCCTGCCGCTGCCCAAGCCCGAGGGCTCCCTCAACAAAGCCATCAAATCCCCGCCCGGCTTCTCCAAGGCTCTTCCTCCTCCTCCTCCTCCTCTTCCTCCTCCTCATCCCCCTCACCCTCCCGGCTCCCCCGGGGTGAAGAAGGCGCTGCCGGGCTCGCCGGGCGGGCGCGGCGCCGAGGAGAAGGGAGCCAAGCTGGGGCTGAGCCCGCTGCCCGGCGCCGAGCAGCACCCCTGGGCGCCCGAGGAGGATGGCCCGCTCAACCTCAGTGAGTGCCACGGGGGGGTTGGGGGGTTTTGGGGTTTCTATTGGGTTTTTTGGGGTTTTTATCAGGTTTTTATCAGGTTTTTATCAGGTTTTTGGGGGTTTTATCAGGGTTTTTGGGGTTTTTGGGGTTTTTTCCGCTGAGCCCGCTGCCCGGCGCCGAGCAGCACCCCTGGGCGCCCGAGGAGGACGGCCCGCTCAACCTCAGTGAGTGCCACGGGGGGGTTTGGGGGCATTTTGGGGTTTTTTGGGGGTTTTTATCAGGTTTTTGGGGGGTTTTTGGGGTTTTTATCAGGTTTTTTGGGGTTTTTTGGGGGGTTTTTTGGGATTTTTATCAGGTTTTTTGGGGTTTTTATCAGGTTTTCTGGGGGTTTTTGGGGTTTTTGTCACATTTTTGGGGGGTTTTATCTGTTTTTTTGGAGGGGGTTCTGGGGTTTTTTTGGGTTTTTGGGGTTTTTTCTGCTGAGCCCGCTGCCCGCTGAGCACCCCTGGGTGGGTGGGGTTGGGCCCACTCAATCTCAGTGAGTGCCACGGGGCTCAAACCCTGATCCCGAATCCCTGTCCCGAACTCTTATCTCGAATCCTTATCTGGAATCCTCATCCCAAACCCCCATCCCAAACCCTCATCCCACACCCTTATCGCACGTTGCTATCTCAACCCCTTATCTTGAACCCTCGCCCCAAATCCTTGTCTCAAGTCCCTATCCCACATCCCTATCCCAAACCCTTATCCCGACCCCTCCTCCCAAACCCCCATCCCAAACCCTCATCCCGAACCCTTATCCCACATCCCTATCCCAAACCCTTATCTTGAATCCTTATCTCGACTCCTCATCCCAAATCCCTATTCCAAACCCTCATCCCAAACCCTTAGCCCAAATCCCCATCCCAAGTCCCCATCTCAACCCCTCATCTCGACCTCTTCCTTATCTGGAATGCTGATCCCAAACCCCTCATCCCGAATCCTCATCCTGAACCCTCATCCCAAATCCTTATCTCAAACCCTTATCTCAAACCCTTATCTCAAACCCTCATCCCGAATCCTCATCCCAAACCCTTATCCCAAATCCTTATCTCAGCCCCTTATCTCAACCCCCATCCCAAACCCCCATCCCCCGCCTCTCCCCCTCCTCCCGCCCCTTATGCCAACCCCATTAACCCTTTCCCCGCCGTGCCCCCACAGCCTCGGGCCCTGAGCCGCCTCCGCCGGCGCTGTTAACCCCATTAACCCTTTCAACCCTTTCCCTGCCCCCGCAGCCTCGGGCCCTGAGCCTCCGGCGGTGCCGGTGCCGTGCCGCGGCGACATCCGCTGCGAGTTCTGCGGGGAGTTCTTCGAGAACCGCAAGGGGCTGTCGAGCCACGCCCGCTCGCACCTGCGCCAGCTGGGCGTCACCCAGTGGTACGTCAACGGCTCGCCCATCGACACCCTGCGCGAGCTCCTGCGGCGCCGCGGCCGCCGCCACGCCGGGGCCGCCCTCCCCGAGGGCCTGGCGGCGGCGCCGGAGCCGCCGGTGCCGCCGGTGCCGCACCTGCCCCCCGGCGGGCTGGGCAGGAAGGCGTCGCCCCCGCCGCCGCCGCCGCCGCCCACGGCCAGGAAGGTGTTCCCGGGGCTCTCGGCTCCCTCCCTGCACAGGAAACTGAAGCAGGATCAGCTGCTGCGCGCCGAGATCAAGCGGGAGCTGCTGGCGGCGGCCGTGGGAGGAGGAGGAGGAGGAGGAGGAGGAGGAGGAGCGGGGGCAGCCGGGATCCAGCCCGGGGAGGCGGCGGCGCCGGCCGAGGCGGCCTGGGGAGCGCACGAGGAGATGGCGCCGCTCAACCTCTGTGAGCCTGGAAACGGGCAGGGGGCTTTGGGGGCTCGGGGGGCATCCTGGGGGCCTGGGGTTTGTCCTGGGGTTTGGGGTTTGTCCCAGGGTGTAGGGGATCGGGGGTCATCCTGAGGGTTTGGGGACTGTCCTGAGGGTTTGGGGGCTCAGGGATCATCCCAGGGCTTCCCATCCCTCCCTAACCCCCAAAATTTTCCCCTCCTGGGCCGACCCTGTGCGTGACATCCGCTGCCAGTGCTGTGGTGACACAAATCCGGGGGGTTTGGGGACACCCTGAGCTCCTCCCGGGGATTTGGGGACACCCTGAGCTCCTCCTGGGGGATTTGGGGACACCCTGAGCTCCTCCCAGGGGGATTTGGGGACACCCTGAGCTCCTCCTGGGGGATTTGGGGACACCCTGAGCTCCTCCTGGGGGATTTGGGGACACCCTGAGCTCCTCCAGGGGATTTGGGGACACTCCGAGCTCCTCCTGGGGGATTTGGGGACACCCTGAGCTCCTCCTGGGGGATTTGGGGACACCCTGAGCTCCTCCAGGGGGATTTGGGGACACCCTGAGCTCCTCCCGGGGGATTTGGGGACACTCTGAGCTCCTCCTGGGGGATTTGGGGACACCCTGAGCTCCTCCAGGGGATTTGGGGACACTCCGAGCTCCTCCTGGGGGATTTGGGGACACCCTGAGCTCCTCCTGGGGGATTTGGGGACACCCTGAGCTCCTCCCAGGGGGATTTGGGGACACCCTGAGCTCCTCCCGGGGGATTTGGGGACACCCTGAGCTCCTCCCGGGGGGATTTGGGGACACCCTGAGCTCCTCCAGGGGATTTGGGGACACTCTGAGCTCCTCCTGGGGGATTTGGGGAGACCCTGAGCTCCTCCGGGGGGATTTGGGGACACTCTGAGCTCCTCCCGGGGGATTTGGGGACACCCTGAGCTCCTCCCAGGGGGATTTGGGGACACCCTGAGCTCCTCCGGGGGATTTGGGGACACCCTGAGCTCCTCCGGGGGGATTTGGAGTCCCGGGGGGTTCCCCTCCCTCCCTAACCCTGGGATCTCCCCCCAGCCTCCCGTGCCGACCCGGTGCGCGACATCCGCTGCGAGTTCTGCGGGGAGTTCTTCGAGAACCGCAAGGGGCTGTCGAGCCACGCCCGCTCGCACCTGCGCCAGATGGGCGTCACCGAGTGGTCGGTGAACGGCTCGCCCATCGACACCCTGCGCGAGATCCTCAGGAAGAAAGCCAAGCCCTGCCTCATCAAAAAGGAGCCGCCGGCGCTGCTGGAGCCGGTGCCGGTGCCGGTGGTGCCGGTGGTGCCGGTTCTGGGCGAGGAGGAGCCGAAATCGCCGGGCAAGGCGCTGCCCCCCGGGCTGGCGCTGGCGCCGCTGGGCGGGCGGCCGGGCAAGGCGGGCGCGGGGCTGGCGCTGGCGCCGCTGGGAGCCAAAGGCGCCGGAGCTTTCCTGGCGGCCAAGCGGCCGCTGGGCGAGGAGAGGCTGGGAGGAGGAGGAGGAGGAGGAGGAGGAGGAGGAGGAGGAGCGCACGGGGAGGCCAAGCACAAAGGCTTCGAGCTGGGCTTCAAGGCCAAGGCGCTGCACGACAAGGCCTGTGAGTGCTTGGGGCGGGTTTGGGGCGTTTTTGGGGTGGTTTGAGGTTTTGGGATGGGCTGGGAGTGCGCAGGTTCCAGTTTGGGTCAGGGTTCAGGTCAGGATCAGGGGCAGGGTGTGGGTCAGGGTTAGGAGGCCCAAGCACAAATCCCTCGAGCTGGGCTTCAAGGCCAAGGCGCTGCACCTGGGGAACGTTCCAGCCCCGCCCAGCCACACCCACACCCACCTGGGGCACTTTGGGCACTCCATACCCCATTTTTCCATGCTCTAACTCCCATGTTTTCCCCATTTTTCCCCATTTTTCCCCGTTCTAACTCCCATTTTCCCCGTTTTTCCCCCATTTCCCAGCAGCAGAGGCGTGCTGCGAGCTCTGCGGGCTGTACTTTGAGAACAGGAAGGCTCTGGCCAGCCACGCCCGGGCGCACCTCCGGCAGTTCGGCGTCACCGAGTGGTGCGTCAACGGCTCCCCCATCGAGACCCTGCGCGAGTGGATCCGCCACCGGCCCCACAAGGCCGGCGCCTACCGCAGCTACATCCAGGGCGGCCGCCCGCCCTTCTCCAAGAAGTTCCGGGGCTCGGGGCTGCCCCAGCACCACCGGGAGCAGCGCCGGGAGCCGCCGGGGCCCTTCGGCCTCGCCGAGAGGCCGGGGAAGGGAGCGGACGGCGCCGAGCGGGCGCTGGGGGCGGCGGCGGCGGCGGCGCTGGCGGGAGTGGTCAAGGTGGAGGAGCAGAGGGGCAACTTCAGCAGTGAGTGGGGTTTGGGGGGAAGAACGGGAATTTTGGGGTGGGAAACGCGGGAAAAACGGGGTTTGGGATGGGATTTGGGAATGGGAACGGGGTCGGGAATGGGAATGGGAATGGGAGGTGGGGACTGGGAATGGGGACAGGAATGGGGATGGGAATTTGGGATGGGGATGGTGACTGGGACTGGGGGTGAGGTGCAAGCAGTGCATCCCCTCCCATCCCCCATCCCCCATCCCCGTTTCCCCGCAGAGTTCGAGCGGCGCCAGGCGCGGCCGCTGGAGCCGGGGCTGTGCCGGGAGGGCCCCGGGGCCGTTCCCGAGTTCCCGCGGAAGCTCCCGGAGGCGCGGCCGCCGCCGCCCCGCGTGCGCCCGGTGCCGGCGCTGGTGCCGCGCCCGCCCCAGACCTCGCTGGTCAAATTCGTGGGCAACATCTACACCCTCAAGTGCAGGTGGGGGCGGCTCCGCGGGGGGTTTGGGGGCTAAAAAATCCCTAAAACATCCCAAAAAAACCCCCCCAAAAATCCCTCAAAACCCGCTAAAAAATCCCTAAAAAATCTCCTAAAAATCCCTAAAACATCTCCTAAAAATCCCTAAAAAAATTCCTTAAAAATTTCCTAAAAAATCTCAAAAAACCCCTGAAAAACCCTAAAAAATCCCCCAAAACCCCTAAAAAATCCTCTAAAAAAACCCCCCAAAAATCCCCTAAAAATCCCAAACCGCCCCCCCCAAAATCCCTAAAAAATCTCCTAAAAATCCCCAAAAAATCCTCAAAAACCGCTAAACCCCCCCCAAAAAACCCCCAAAAAATCCCCAAAAAAACCCTCAAAAAAATCCCAAAAAA
The DNA here is from genome assembly GCA_017589585.1 of Phylloscopus whistleri. Classification (NCBI taxonomy): domain Eukaryota; kingdom Metazoa; phylum Chordata; class Aves; order Passeriformes; family Phylloscopidae; genus Phylloscopus; species Phylloscopus whistleri. The sequence goes on from JADMLD010000207.1 coordinate 13,928, forward strand.
ACCCCAAAAAGACCCTAAAGAATCCCCAAAAAATTCCCAAAAAAAACCCTCAAAAAATCCCCAAAATCCCCTAAAAATCCCTAAAAAACCCCTAAAAAATCCCTAAAAAACCCCTAAAAAATCCCAAGGAAAATCCCAAAAAATCTCCTAGAACCCCCTAAAAAAACCCCCAAAACCCCCTAAAAAATCCCAAAAAATCCCCAAAAAACCCCTCAAAAAATCCCAAAAAACCTCTTAAAAACCCCCCAAAAAATTCCCAAAAATCCCCAAAAATCCCCAAAAAATCCCCAAAAATCCCTAACCCCCCCAAAAATCTCCAAAAAACCCCTAAAAAATCCCCAAAAAGTCCCAAACCCGCCCCCCCAAAAATCCCCTAAAAACCCCTAAAGAACCTTTTAAAAATCTCAAAAAAATCCCCAAAAAATCTCAAAAAAAATCCCCCAAAAATCCCAAAAAACCCCTAAAAAATCCCCAAAAATCCCCGCACCTCCCCCTCAGCTCCCCCACGCCCTGAGCCGTTTTTTCCCCTCCCAGGTTCTGCGAGGTGGAGTTCCAGGGCCCCCTCTCCATCCAGGAGGAGTGGGTGCGGCACCTGCAGCGCCACATCCTGGAGATGAATTTCTCCAAGGCCGAGCCCCCCCCGGAGCCCCCGGCCCTGCCTCAGGCTCCCTGAGCTCCTTTTTTTTATTTTTTTTTAATTTTTCCCTCAAAAAAAAAATCCTCAGGAGAGAGGGAAAAAAAAAAATGAAAAAAAAAAAGGAAAAAAAAAAAAGGAAAAATCCCAAGGGAAAAAAAAAACCAAAAAACAAAAAACAAAAAACCAAAACCGCCCCCGGAATCTCCCGGGTTTGGGGACTCAAAGCACTACAGGGAGCGGATCCTGGGATTTCCTTGGGAATTTCTCCAAAAAACCGGAATTCCGCCCCTTTTTGGGGTTTTTTGGGGGTTTTTTTGGGGGTTTTTTGTTGTTTATTTTTTTTTTCTTGGCGCTTCCCGGGAGGAAAAAAAAGAAACTCAAAGAAGGAAAATTCCATTTTTTTATCCCAAAGAATTCCCGGATTTTGTGGAATTTTTTTGTGGATTTTTTGTGGATTTTTTTGGTGAATTTTTTTGGTGGATTTTGTACAGTCGGGACCCGGTAGAGCTGTAAATTCCCTTTTTTTTTTTTTTGGCTTTTCCCCTTTTTTTGGGGTTTTTTTGGGAGGTCGGGATCCCCTCAGTCCCGGGGGTTGCATGTCCCCAAAATTCCCAAATTTTTTCCCCCCAAGGAAATCCCAGGGGATCCCCAAAATCCCCCCAAAAAAATCCCCAAAAAAATCCCCAAAATTCCCAAAATTCCGGGAGGATTCGGCTCCAATTTTCCCCAAAATTCCCTTTTTTTTTGTTTTATTTTATTTTATTTTTTCCCTCCTTCTTGGTTTTATTCCCGGGGTTTCTTTCCCCCCCTCATCCCGACTTTTTTAACCTCTGGATTTGTGTAAAAAACCAAGGAAAAAAAAAAAGAAAAAAAATTCAATTTTTATTTGGGAATCCCCAAATTTCCGGAGTTTTAACGGAGAAATTTTGGGTTTTTTTTTTTTTTATTTTTTTTCCTGGTTTTTGTTTCGGGTTTTTATTTTTTTTTTCCAGATTTGTTTTTATTTTATTTTATTTTATTTTATTTCCACGTTTTTTCGGGACGTTTCCGGCGGTTCCTGGGCCCGGGAGTGGGGGACGATGGATTAAAATTCTTCTGGAAATGAATTCCCGGGAAAAAAAGAAAAACCAAAAAAAAACGGAGTCTGTGGATGCCTGGAATGTTGGGATTTGGGGGAAATTTGGGGGAAATTTCGAGGAAATCCATGAGATTTTGGGAAAAATCCAAGGATTTGGGGGAAATTTGGGGGAAATCCGGGGGGATTTGGGGGAAATTTGGGGGATTTGGGGCTTCCAGGAAGGGTTGAAGGAGGGGAGGGCTCAGGGTGGGGTTTGGGGTTCAGGATTTTGGGTTTTTTTGGGGTTTTTGGGATTTTTTGGGGATTTTGGGATCCAGGGGGGGCTGGGGTGGGGGAGGGGCCTCTGGGTGACCCCCGCGGTGTCCCCAACTTCCCCACGTGACGAGCACGTGACGGGCTGGGCACGTGAGAGCACGTGACCGCGGTGGGCGTGGCCTCCGCGCAGACAGCCAATAGCCGCCGGCCCTGCTGCGAGGGGCGTGGCCAAGACAGCGCCCGTCACGCGATAGGTCCTCATCGGGCGCAGCTGCCCAATGAGGGAGCAGACCGGGTGAAGCCACGCCCCCTCATCAAGCAGACGTCCATTTCGACCAATCGCGGCGCGGGGAACGCGATGACCGACAGCACCCGGCGGCCAACGGGAGGCGCGAGCCGCCCGCACCAATCAGCGCGGGGGAGGCGGAGCGGCGCGGCCAATCAGCGCGGGGAGGGGGCGGGGCCGGCGCGGCGCCGTTACCGCCCGGGAAAGGGGAGGAGGCGCCGCCATCATGAGCTACGGTGAGGGGAGGGGGCGGCACCGGGGCCGGGACGGAACCGCGGGCGGGACGGGCCCGGGGGGGCGGCCCCGAACCGGCGGCGGAGCGGGAACCGGGGCCGGGAGGGGCCGGGAGGGGCCGGGGGGGGAGGAACGGAGCGAGCGGGGACGGAGAGAGAGCGGGAGGGGCGTGAGGGGAACGGGAAGGGCGGGAACGGGGGGAGCCCTGAGGGAGCGGGGGGGGCGGGGACACCGGGACCGGGGAGGGCCCCGAGGGACCGGGGGACACCGGGAGGGACCGGGGGGGACTGGGAGGGACCGGGGGACACCGGGAGGGACCGGGGGACACCGGGAGGGAGCGGCGATGTCCGGGCGCGCCCGGGAAGGGCTCGGTCCGGTCCGGTCCCCCCGGTGCCCCCGGTGCCGGGTGTCGGATCCCCAAATTTGGGCTTTGACCCCGGCCCGGCTCCGGTGGCTCTCGGGGCACCGGGAGCTCCCGGCCCCGTTCCCCGCCGCGATCCCGGTTTTTGGGTTTTTCCCCCTCAATTCCGTTCCCGGCGACGTTCCCGGGAAAATTCCGCCCGGAGGCGGCCGAGAACAGCCCAATTAATGAATTAATTAATGAACCGCCTTCTCCTGCTAATGAGGAGCCGCTAATTAGGGCCCGAATTGCACTCGGGGAACGAGGGCAGCCGGGAGCTGCAGAAAAATCCCGATTTTCCCTCCCGGATTTCCCCATTTGTTTCTCCCCCAATTCTTTCCCAGATTTTTTCACCCCAGGAGTTTCCTGGGAATTCCTCCCGAGCTGGAACAAAATTCGGGGATTTGGGGCCGGGAAGGGGCAAATTTGGGGGAATTTTGGGGGAATTTTGGGGAATTTTGGGGAATTTTGGAGGATTTGGGGAGCCTGAGCGGGATTCTCCTGTTGCAGGGTACGGAGATTGGAATTCGGGCTCCAGCAGAGGCAAGTGCGGCCCCGGGGCTCCCGGGGAGCTCCCGACTCCTCCCCCTGCCCGAATTTTCTTCCCAAATTCCACAGGAATTTCCTGGGAATGATCCCAAATTCCGTGGGAAATCCAGGACAAAATCCCAAATTCCACGGGAATGATCCCAAATTCCGTGGGAAATTCAGGACAGAATCCCAAATTCCCTGGGAATGATCCCAAATTCTGTGGGAAATACAGGAAAAAATCCCAAATTCCGTGGGAAATCCAGGAAATGATCCCAAATTCCACGGGAATTTCCTGGGAATGACCCCAAATTCCATGGTCCTTTCCCTTTTTTCGTGGGAGTGCTCAGAGATTTTATGGGAATGATCCCCCAGGTCTGTGGGAAATCCCAGATTCCCTGGGCAATCCCTGGCAGTGCTCCCAATTCCCAGGGGGTTCTGCCCCTCTCTCCCAATTTTCCCCCACTTTCCCCCCATTTTCTCCCCCATTTTCTCCCCCATTTCTCCCCCCCCTTTCCCCCCAATTTCCCCCCATTTCTCCCCCACTTTTTCTCTGTTTCTTCCCCATTTCTTTCCCATTTCTTCCCCAATCTCCCCCCAATTTCCCCCAACCCTTTCCCAATTTTCCCCCAATTTTCCCCCGAATTTCCCCAATTTCCCCCCAATTTCCCCCCCAATTTCCCCCCATTATTTCTCCCCCAATCTCCCCCAACCCTTTCCCCCTTTCCCCCATTCCCCCTGCTCTCTGTCCCCATTTCCCACCCTCCGTGTCCCCCCAGGCTTGGAGGGTCTCTCCCTCCCCTTCGGGGGCTCCTGGCAGCCGCAGGCGGAGCCGGGCGGTGCCGAGGGCGGGGACGGCGCCGGGAAGGGCCGGGGGGAGCCCGGGGGGCGCCCCGAGGGGACCCAGGGGGGCCACGGGGGACACGGCCGGGGGTACGGAGGGGCCGGAGCCGAGAGGTGAGGGGGGAGCGGGGAGAGGGGGAGGGGAATGGGGGATGGGGAATGGGGATGGGAAATGGGGATGGGGGATGGGGATGGGGATGGGGGATGGGGGATGGGGGATGGGAAATGGGGGATGGGGGATGGGAGATGGGGAATGGGGATGGGGGATGGGTACGGAGGGGCCGGAGCCGAGAGGTGAGGGGGGAACGGGGAGAGGGGGAGGGGAATGGGGGATGGGGGATGGGGGATGGGGGATGGGGGATGGGAAATGGGGGATGGGGGATGGGAGATGGGGAATGGGGATGGGGGATGGGTACGGAGGGGCCGGAGCCGAGAGGTGAGGGGGGGAACGGGGAGAGGGGGAGGGGGGAATGGGGGAATGGGGAATGGGGGATGGGGGATGGGGGATGGGGAATGGGGAATGGGAATGGGGATGGGGAAGGGGAATGGGGGATGGGGGAATGGGGGATGGGGAATGGGGAATGGGGATGGGGGATGGGGAATGGGGAATGGGGATGGGGGATGGGGAATGGGAATGGGGAATGGGAAATGGGGGAATGGGGGATGGGGATGGGGCATGGGGGATGGGGAATGGGGATGGGGATGGGGGATGGGGAAATGGGAAATGGGGGATGGGGATGGGAAATGGGGAATGGGAGATGGGGATGGGAAATGGGGAATGGGAAATGGGGAATGGGGAATGGGGGAATGGGGAATGGGGGATGGGGAATGGGGATGGGGATGGGGAACGGGGGATGGGGGATGGGGAATGGGGGATGGGGGATGGAGAAATGGGGAATGGGGCTGGGGGTGGTGCTCCCCAACTCCTGGGCCCCATTGCTTTGGCAGTAACAGCGCCCCCAGCCCCTCAGGCCCCTTTTCCTTGGGAATCCCCAATCCCTGGGATGTTTCCCTGGGAATCCCCAATCCCTGGGATGTTTCTCTGGGAATGCCCAATCCCTGGGATGTTTCCCTGGGAATCCCCAATCCCTGGGATGTTTCTCTGGGAATCCCCAATCCCTGGGATGTTTCTCTGGGAATGCCCAATCCCTGGGATGTTTCTCTGGGAATCCCCAATCCCTGGGATGTTTCTCTGGGAATCCCCAATCCCTGGGATGTTTCTCTGGGAATGCCCAATCCCTGGGATGTTTCTCTGGGAATCCCCAATCCCTGGGATGTTTCTCTGGGAATCCCCAATCCCTGGGATGTTTCCCTGGGAATCCCCAATCCCTGGGATGTTTCCCTGGGAATCCCCAATCCCTGGGATGTTTCCCTGGGATGTTTCTCTGGGAATTCCCTCCCCACCCCCCTGGATTTCCCCTCTCAGGTTCGACCCCTACGGCGACTCCCGCTCGGCGCTGAGCGACCGCGACCCCTACCGGCCGTCCTACGACTATCCCGACAGCAGCTATCCCGACAGTTATCCCGACAGCAGCTATCCCAACGACTATCCCAACGACTATCCCAATGACTATCCCAACGACTATCCCAACGATTATCCCAACGATTACCCCAATAATTACCCCGACGATTACCCCAACAATTACCCCAACAGTTACTCCCACGATTACCCCAACGATTATCCCGACTATCGCAACAGCTACCCCAGCGATTACCCCAACAGCGATTACCCCAACGATTATCCCGACAATTATCCCGATTATCACGACTACCCCAACGATTTCCCCGCCGAGGCCGAGCCCGACGCCGGCGATTTCTACGGCGGCGGCCGGGGCGGGCGGGAGCCGTTCCCGGGGCGGTTCCGGGGGCCGGGCTGGGGCCGGGAGCGGCCGGCGTTCCCGGCATTCCCGGGGTTCCCGGGGTTCTCGGGGTTCCCGGGGTTCCGGGGCGGCTGGGCCGAGGGCCGGGCGGGGCCCCGGCGGCCGCCGTCGCTCTTCTGCCGCAGCCTCCTGGGTGAGGCCGGCGCCGCCCGCGGCTTCCCCGGCGCCGCCCGCGGCCTCAAACGGATCCGCAGGGGCTGGAAGCTCTGGGACGGGGACGGAAGGGTGAGTCAGGGGCGCTCGGGGCTTTGCAGGGGTTTCTTCGGGGGTTTTCCGGGGTTTTTCCGGGTTTTTCTGGGATTTTCCAGGATTTTTCAAGGGTTTTTCCGGGATTTTCCGAGGTTTTTCTGGGATTTCCTCGGGGTTTCCTCAGGGTTTTCTCCTGATTTCCTCCTGATTTCCTTGGTGTTTCCTTGGGATTTCCTTGGGGTTTCCTCACAATTTCCTTGGGGTTTCCTCAGGATTTCCTCGGGGTTTCCTCGGGGTTTTCTCCTGATTTCCTCGGGGTTTCCTTGGGATTTCCTCACAATTTCCTCAGGGTTTCCTCACGATTTTCTCCCTGACCTTTCCCCCATATTTCCCCCCAATTTCCCCAAATTTCCCCCTTATTTTCCCCAAATTTCCCCCATTTTTCCCCGATTTTCCCCAAACTTCCCCCATTTCCCCTGACCTCTCCCCGTTGTTCCCCCCGGGTCGCAGCCGCAGCGGAAGCGGCTCCGCCGCGATTCCTTCGGGCGGAAGCGGAAGCAGCCGAGCGGCCCCGGGGAGAAACCGCCCGGCACCGACGGCTCCGACAACTCCAGCTCCGACAACGGTGAGGGGAGCCCAGAGTGACCCAAACTGAGCCCAAACTGAGCCCAAACTGATCCCAAACCGATCCCAAATCGATCCCAAATCGATCCAAATTGAGCCCAAACTGAGCCCAAACTGAGCCCAAATTGAGCCCAAATTGAGCCTAAATTGGTCCCAAATTGAGCCCAAATTGATCCCAAATTGATCCCAAGTTGATCCCAAATTAATCCCAAATTCAGCCCAAACTGATCCCAAACTGATCCCAAACTGATCCCAAACTGATCCCAAACTGATCCCAATTTGATCCCAATTTGATCCAAATTTACCCCAAATTGAGCCCAAATCGATCCCAAATTGAGCCCAAATCCCCATTTTTGGGATTAATCCCACAATTCCAGCCAGGAAAATCCCAAATTTATCCAAATTGATCCCAAATCGATCCCAAATTGAGCCCAAATTGATCCCAAACTGAGCCCAAATCCCCATTTTTGGGATAAATCCCGGGATTCCAACCAGGAAAATCCCAAATTTATCCAAATTTATCCCAAATTTATCCCAAAATTCCCCATTTTGAGGATAAATCCTGGAATTCCAGCCAGGAAAATCCCAAATTTTTCCCGAATTCCCGATTTATTTTGGGGATTTTGTCCGTTCCAGAGGAAGGCACGGAGGGAGAATCCGGAGAGAAGGAGGAATCCCGAGGGGTGAGTGAGGGGGGATCCCGGAATTCCGGGAATTCCCGAAGGAATTTGGGGAACTCCCCAAGGATTTTGGGGCAGGGGAGGGAAAATCCCAGGATTTTGGGGCAATTCCAGAGGGATTTGGGGGCTGCAAGTGGAATTTCCCATAGGAAATGCGGGAATTCCAGGGAATTCCAAGAAAATTCCTTGAAAGATTTCATTGGGAAAAATCCCCCAAAATTTGGGATTCCCGGTCGTGAATCCGAGGGAAATTCCAGAGGGAGGAAATTCTGGAATTTCATGGAAATTCCCCGATTTTTTTTTTGGCTTTTGCAGGAAGGGGAGGATGAAGAGGGAAGAGATTCCGAGAAAGGTGAGTTGGGAATTCCCGGGGGGAATTCCGGGAATTCCTGAGGGTTTTTCCAGGGGTGGGAGTGGAATCCCGGGGATTCCAGAGAAAATCCTGGGAATTCCAGGGAAAATCCTGGGAATTTCAGGGAAAATCTTGGAAATTTCAGGGATCAGGGAAGGAAAATCCTGGGAATTTCAGGGATTTGGGAAGGAAAATCCTGGGAATTTCAGGGATCAGGGAAGGAAAATCCTGGGATTTCTCCCAAATTCCCGATTTTTGGTTTCCCCAGCTCACTTTTCCCTCAGGAAAAGCTGATTTGGGGCTGGATTTGCTAGGAATTCCCGGAAATTCCCGGAATTCCCGGAATTCCCGTTTTTCCAGGAGGCCTGGGCACCCCCGAGGAGAATTCCCAGATTTCCCAGCTGAGGCAGAAGCTCCAGGCCGGGAGGAAATCCCAGGAGCGGCAGAAGAAGCGGCACCGGGACCGGATGGTGGAGAGGTCATTCCCGAGTTTTAGGGAATTTTTCCTCTTTTTAGGGAATTTTTCCTCTTTTTAGGGAATTTTTCCCCTTTTTAGGGAATTTTTCCCCTTTTTAGGGGTTCTTTTCCCCTTTTTAGAGGTTTTTCCCCATAATACCTGGGAGGACCCCTGGAAAGCTCCAGAAGAGCCGGGAATTTTTCCTGGCTGCCCCTTTGGGGGATGCTGTGCTTGGAACCCGGAGCCTTTCCCGGTTCCTCCTCCCCGTGTTCCCCTCGTGCCACCGGATCCAGTTCCTGTGCTCTGGCCCCGGTTTTCCCATTTCCCAGGATCCAGTTTGTGTGCTCGCTGTGCAAGTTCCATTCCCCTTTTCCCAGTTCCCATTCCCATTTTTCTCCCAGGATCCAGTTTGTGTGCTCTGTTCCCATTCCCATTTCCCATTTTTCTGGTTCCATTTCCCCTCAGGATCCAGTCTGTGTGCTCTGTTCCCATTTTTCCCGCCCCAGGATCCAGTTCCTGTGCTCTGTCCCCAATCCCGTTTTTCCAGTTCCCATTCCCATTTTCCCATTTCCCCATTTCCCCAGGATCCAGTTTGTGTGCTCGCTGTGCAAGTTCCATTCCCATTTTCCCAGTTCCCATTCCCATTTTCCCATTCCCAATCCCATTTTCCCCCCAGGATCCAGTTTGTGTGCTCGCTGTGCAAGTTCCATTCCCATTTTCCCATTCCCATTCCCATTTTCCCCCAGGATCCAGTTTGTGTGCTCGCTGTGCAAGTTCCGGACGTTCTTTGAGGACGAGATCCGGCAGCACCTGGAGAGCAAATTCCACCGGGAGCATTTCCAGTTCGTGGGGACGCGGCTGCCGCCGCAGACGGCGCAGTTCCTGCAGGTGCAGTTCCTGCAGGTGCTGCAGCTCGGGGCTGCCTGCTCCTGCTGCTCCTGCTGCTCCTGCTGCTCCTGCTGCTCTTCCTGCTGGCCTTGCTTTCCCTGATCTTCCCCTTTTCCTTTTCCTTTTTCCTTTTTCCTTCCCCTTCCCCTTCCCCTTTCCCTTTTCCGTTTCCTTTTCCTTTTTCCTTCTTCTTCTCCTTTTTCCTTTTCCTTTTTCTTCCCCTTTCTCTTTCCTTTTCCCTTTCCCTTCTCCTTTTTATTCTTCTGCTTTTCCTGCTTTTCCTTTTTTTCCTACTTTCTCCTTCTCTCCTTTCCCTGATTTCCCCTTCATTCCTTTGCCTTTGTTTTCTTTTTTCTTTTCCTTTTTTTCCTTCTCTTTTTCCCCTTTTCCCCTTTTCCTTTCTCTCCTTTCCCTGATTTCCCCTTCATTCCTTTGCCTTTGCTTTCTTTCCCCCTTTTCCTCCTTTTCCTGCTTTTCCTTTCTCTCCTTTCCCCGATTTTCCCTTTTTTCTTTTCCTTTTTTTTCGTTCCCCTTCTCTTTTGTTTTCTCTTTTTTCCTTCATTTCCTGCGGGTTTGGAAGGGAATTCCCAGAATTTGGGGATTTGGGGATGTGGGGATTTTTGGGATGCAGATTATTGGGCTGTGGAATTTGGGGTGTGGGGATTTTTGGGATGTGGAATTTGGGATGTGGAATTTTGGGATGTGTGCGATTTGGGGTGTGGGGATTTTTGGGATGCAGATTTTGGGGATGCAGATTTTGGGGATGTGTGGAATTTGGGATGTGTGGAATTTGGGATGTGGATTTTTGGGGTGTGGATTTTTGGGGTGTGGATTTTTGGGGTGTGGATTTTTGGGGTGTGTGGATTTTTGGGATGTGTGGATTTTGGGATGTGCGGATTTATGGGATGCAGATTTTGGGGATGTGGGGATTTTTGGCATGCAGATTTTGGGGATGCAGATTTTTGGGATGATGTGGAATTTGGGATCTCCCTGCCCCTCCCAGGAGTACGTGGCCAACAAGACGCGCAAGACGGAGCAGCGGCGCCGCGGGATCCGCGACATCAACGGCGTCATCCAGCAAATCCAGCGGGAGCAGGACCTGACCCAGGGTACCCCGGGATCCCTGGGGATGGGGATCCATGGGGATCCATGGGGATGGGGATCCATGGGGATGGGGATCCATGGGGATGGGGATCCATGGGGATCCATGGGGATGGGGATCCATGGGGATCCATGGGGATCCATGGGGATGGGGATCCATGGGGATGGGGATGGGGATCCCTGGGAGTGGGAATGGGAACGGGAATGGGGTTGGGAATTCCATGGGAACAGGGATGGGGATGGGGATGGGCTGGGAATTCCATGGGAATGGCAGTGGGAACGGGAATGGGGATGGGAACAGGAAAGGGAATGGGAATCCATGGGAACAGGAATGGGAATGGGAATCCATGGGAATGGGAGTGGGAATGGGAACAGGAACGGGGCTGGGAATTCTCTGGGATGGGGCATCCCATTCCCATTGCAGAGCTGGGCCTGGAGCTCTGGGAATCGATCCCATTGCTGATCCCATTCCCTGATCCCATTCCCTGATCCCGTTCCCTGATCGCATTCCCAATCCCGTTCCCGTTGCTGTTCCAGAGCTGGGCCTGGAGCTCTGGGAATCGATCCCATTCCCTGATCCCTGATCCCTGATCCCGTTCCCATTCCCGTTGCAGAGCTGGGCCTGGAGCTCTGGGAATCGATCCCAATCCCTGATCCCTGATCCCGTTCCCATTCCCGTTGCAGAGCTGGGCCTGGAGCTCTGGGAATCGATCCCATTGCTGATCCCAATCCCTGATCCCATTCCCTGATCCCGTTCCCGTTGCAGAGCTGGGCCTGGAGCAGTTCGTTCGCCGCGTGGAGGCCGCTCACTGCTCGGCCTGCGACCTCCTGCTGCCCATGCACCCCGGCTGCATCCAGAGACACCTGAGAGCGCCCGAGCACGGGCACAACAGGAGGGTGAGCACGGGATCCACTGAGATCCGGGGATCCGGGGGGATCTGGGGGGATCCAGAGACACCTGCGGGCCCCCGAGCACGGGCACAACCGACGGGTGAGCCAGGGATCCACTGAGATCCGGGGATCCGGGGGGATCCGGGGGGATCTGGGGGGATCCAGAGACACCTGAGAGCCCCGGAGCACGGGCACAACCGGAGGGTGAGACTGGGATCCACTGAGATCCAGGGATCTTGGGGGATCCGGGGGGATCTGGGGGGATCCAGAGACACCTGCGGGCCCCCGAGCACGGGCACAACCGACGGGTGAGCCAGGGATCCACTGAGATCCGGGGATCTGGGGGGATCCGGGGGGATCCGGGGATCCTGAATGGGATCCACTCAAATCTGGGAATGCTGAATGGGATCGAGAGAGATCCTGGGAATTCCCAAGGGGATCCAGAGAGATCCAGGGATCGCCCTGGGATCCAGAGAGAGCTGGGGATCCTGAACGGGATATCCAGAGAGATCTGGGAATCCCAATGGGATCCACTCAAATCTGGGAATTCCCGAGGCGATCCACCTGAATCCTGGGAATTCCCAGAGGGGGAGCCCCAGCTCCCGGGATTTCCCACAAATCTCCCTGGATTTGTGTCCCCAGCCCCTTTTCCCACGGAATTTTTGGGAATTCCCCTCCCCCAGCCCCTTTTCCCATGGAATTTTTTGGGAATTTCCCCGGATCTCCCCCTTTTCCCACGGAATTTTTGGGAATTCTCCCCCCCCAGGCCATGCTGGAGCAATCCAAGAGATCCTCGCTGGTGGTGGCCCGGAGCATCCTCAACAACAAACTGATCAGCAAGAAACTGGAGAGGTTCCTGCAGGTGGGGAGGGGTTGGGGAATTCTGGGGGGTTTTTGGGAATATTTGGGGTTTTTTGGGAATTTTTGGGGGTTTGGGGGGGTTTTTTTGGGAATATTTGGGGATTTTTTGGGGAATTTTTGGGAATATTTGGGGATTTTTTTGGGAATATTTGAGGGTTGGGGATTTTTGGGGGGAATTTTTGGGTTTTTTTTTGGGAATTTTTGGGAATATTTGGGGGGTTTTGGGACTATTTGGGGCTTTTGGGGAATATTTGGGGGTTTTTTGGGAATATTTGGGGGTTTGGGGATTTTTTGGGGGGAATATTTGGGGCTTTTTTTGGGAATATTTGGGGTTTTTTGGGAATATTTGGGGATTCTTTTTGGGAATATTTGGGGGTTTGGGGGTTTTTTTTTGGAATTTTTGGGGGGATTTAGGGAGGGAAATTCCTGGATTTTTTTTTTTTTTTTCCTCTGGGGGGTTGAGGCTGGAGTTGGGATTTTGGGGATTTTTTGGAATTTTGGGGAGGGGTGGGAGGGGGGGTTAAATCCCAGGAATCCCAGAAATCCCATCCCCAAAATTCCCCAAAATTCCCGTCAATCCCAGGCAGGAATTCCAGCTCTGGGAATTCCAGGAGTTCCTGCCCCAAATTCCCGTTTTTCTCTGGGATTTGGAACCCCCAGGGAAGCTCCAAGGGGATTTTTTTTCTGGGATTTCTTTTCCAGGGGGAAAATCCCTTCACGGACGATCCCGAGGAAAAGGAGGAGCACGAGGAGGGGGAAGGAGCAGGAGAGGAAAATCCCGAGGAAAATCCGGAAAATTCTGAGGAAAACCTGGAAAATCCCAAGGAAAATCCAGAAAATTCCGAGGAAAATCCAGAAAATTCCGAGGAAAATCCGGAAAAATCCAAGGAAAATCCAGAAAACTCTGAGGGAAATCCCGAAAGTTCCAAGGAAAATCCTGAGGAAAATCTCAAGGAAAATCCGGAAAATTCCGAGGAAAATTCCCAAACTCCCAAGGAAAATCCCGAAGAAAATCCCCAAAATAACCCCGAGGAAAATCCCAAGGAAAATTCCGTGGAAAATCCCCCAAATCCTGAGGAAAATCCCGAAAATCCGGAGGAAAATCCCGAAAATCCGGAGGAAAAGGGACCAGGGACAGATCCAGAGGCGGAAAATTCCCGGAATTCCCCGGAATTCCCGGCGGATTTGGCCCGGGAGGAGCAGCGGGGGGGAGGGGAAAGCTCTGGAACGTTCCGGGAGTGAATTCCCAGAAAACAAAGGGAAAAGGACCCAGAACTTCCCTGGATGTGTCGGATCCGAGTTCCCCCTGCCGGCCCAGAGCCCGGGATGGCCGGGAATTCCTTGGGAATTCTTTGGGAATTTTGTTCTTTGGGAGTTCCCAGGAAAAGGAGGGAATTTTTGGGGAATTTCCCTGGAAAAAATTCCCAGGAAAAGGAGGGAATTCCCAGGAAAAGGAGGGAATTTTGTCTTTGGGAATTCTTTGGGAATTTTGTCTTTGGGAATTCTTTGGGAATTCTTTCTTTGGGAATTCCCAGGAAAAGGAGGGAATTCTTTGGGAATTCTTTGGGAATTTTTCCTTTGGGAATTCCCAGGAAAAGGAGGGAATTTTTTGGGAATTTTTTCTTTGGGAATTCCTTGGGAATTTTTTTGGGGGGGATGTTTTCTTTGGGAATCCCCAGGAAAAGGAGGGAATTCCTTGGGAATTTTTTCTTTGGGAGTTCTTTGGGAATTCTTTCTTTGGGAATTCCCAGGAAAAGGAGGGAATTCTTTGGGAATTCTTTGGGAATTTTTCCTTTGGGAATTCCTGGGAAAAAAGGGGGAATTTATTGGGTTTTTTTATTTTTTGGAAATTCCTGGGAATTCTTTAGGAATCTCCTTGGGATTTTTTGCTGTTGCTGGGAATTCCCAAAGAGGAAAGAGAGGAAATTCCACGGAATTTTTGGGGTGGGGGAGGGGAATTCCCAGGAGGAAAGAGGGAATTCTGGAGGAATTTTTGGGGAATTCTTTTCTCCCGGATCTCCCCAGGTTTGGCTGGGATCCCCTTTGCTTTGGTGGTTTGGTTTCGTTTGTTTTGTTTCGTTTTGGTTTGGTTTGGGGGTTTTGGGGTTTTTTTTAGTGGTTTTTGGGGTTTTTGGTTTGGTTTTGTTTGGTTGGGATTTTTGGGGGTTTTTTGGGTTTTTTTGGGGTTTTGTTTCGTGGGGGGGGTTTATTTGGGTTTTTTTGTTTGGTTTCTTTTGTAGTTTTTTGGTGGTTTGGGGTTTTTTTTTGTTTTGTTTTGGGGTTTTTGTTTTTTTTGGTTTTTGTTTGTATTTTTATTTTGGTTTGGTTTCGGTTTTTTTGCTTGGTTTTGGTTTGGTTGGGGTTTTTTGGTGGTTTTTTTGGAGTTTTTTTGGGTTGTTTTGTTTTGTTTTGGGGTTTTGGGGGGTTTTTGGTGGGTTTTTTTTGTTTGAGGGGTTTTGGGGGTTTTTTGGTGGTTTTTTTTTTTGTTTGTTTGAGGGGTTTGGGGGGTTTTTTGGTGGGTTTTTTTTGGTTTGTTGGGGTTTTTTTGGTTTGTTTTTTTGGTTTGTTTTTTGGGGTTTTTTTTTTGTTTTGGTTTGGGGTTTTTTGTGGGTTTTTTTAGTTTGTTTTTTTGGGGCGGGGTTTGTGGGGCTTTTTTTGGTTTTGTTTTTTGGGGGTTTTTTTGGGTTTTTTGGGTTTTTTTGTTTGTTTTGGTTTGGGGTTTTTTGGGTTTTTTGGGGGTTTTTTGTTGGTTTTTTTTTGTAGTTTTCGGTGGGGTTTTTTGGTCTGTTTTTGAGTGGGGTTTTTTTGTTTGTTTTTGTTTTGGGTTTTTGGGGGTTTTTTGTTTGTTTTCTTTTTTTTTTTCTTTTATTTTGTTTTATTTGTTTGTTCGTTCTTTACTCTTTGTTCTGTCCCGTTCCCCGCTGGATTTCCGGGCATTTCTGGGCATTTCTGGCGATTTCTCCGTGCAAACCCCGGCCGGGTTCCCCCCTGCCCCGGCCGAGCTTTTCCCGGTGTTCCCGTGGCTGTGACTCCCCCTGTTCCCGGTGTTTTCCCGGTGTTTTCCCAGTTTTTCCCAGTTTTTCCCGCTGTTTTCCCGCTGTTTCCCCTCGGTTTTCCCCTTTCCCCCTCCCCTCCGGGAGCGTTCGGTGCCCTTTGTGTCCCTTGTGAAAACGGGAGAAATTCCCGAGATTTTTGTGGATTTTAAAGGACTCAGCCCGAGCTTTCCCCGCCTCCTTCATCCTTCGGCCCCCAAACCCCCAAATTCCCGGTTTTTGGGGGGATTTTCCTGCCCCAAATGGGGGGAAAATCTTGGAATTTTGGGGTTCCTGGTGGGGTTGGGATGGGGAAATTCCTGCCGGGGTGGCGAAAATGATGGGAAAGGGACGGAAAAAGAAGGGGAAAAGAAGAGAAAAAGGGATGGGGAAGGAGGGGAAAAGCGGTGGGGAAAGGCAAATGGGGACCCTGAGGGGATTTGGGGACCCTGAGGGGATCTGGGGAGACTTCGGGGGGATTTGGGGACACCCTGAGGGGACTTGAGGACACCTGGAGGGGATTTGGGGACCCTGAGGGGATTTGGGCACCCTGAGGGGACTTGAGGACACCCTGAGGGGATTTGGGGACACCCTGAGGGGATTTGGGCACCCTGAGGGGACTTGAGGACACCCTGAGGGGATTTGGGGACACCCTGAGGGGATTTGGGGACCCTGAGGGGATTTGGGGACACCCTGAGGGGATTTGGGGGCACCCTGAGGGGATTTGAGGACCCTGAGGGGATTTGGGGAGACTTCGGGGGGATTTGGGGACACTTTGAGGGGATTTGGGGATGCCGTGAGGAGATTTGGGGACATTTTGAGTGGATTTGGGGACACTTTGAGGGGATTTGTAGACATTGTGAGGGGATTTGGGGACCCTGAGGGGCTCTGGGGACACTCACTGTGAGGCACTGGGGACATTGTCACTGTGAGGGGTCGCTCCGAGGCCGCTCCGGGGCCGTTTCGAGGCCGCTCCGGGGCCGTTTCGGGGCCTGTCCGTGGCCGTTTCAGGTTCGGTTCGGAGCCGCTCCGGTCCCGGCCCCGGGGACTCCATGGCGGCCCCTCCTCCCCTCACGGCCGACAAGGGGCGCGCCCCGGGGCGCCGTCCAATCAGGAGCCAGAACGCCCATGATTGACAGGCCGTGCCCTCAGGGAGGAAGCGCCTCCACCAATCAGATCATGGGCGGGAACCAACCTGACCAATGGGAGCTGTGGGTGGGCCGCGCGCCTGGGGAAGATCACCTAATCAGAAGCGTCGTGGGCGGGGCTTCGCGGGAGGCGGGCGGTGGCGCGCGTGCGCGGCGGCTGAGGCGGGGCGGTGAAGCGGCGGCGGCGGCGCCCGGAGGCGGCGGCGATGGAGCCGGGATACGGCGGTAGGTGCGGGGCGGAGCCGCCCCCGGTGCTGACGCTCCCCCGTGGCGGCGGTGGCTCCTTCTCGTCGCTGCCTCAGCACCGGCTCCGTTAACAGCGGGTGGCGGGCTGGGGGGGGGGGGGTGCTCCACGGCAGCGGGAAGCGCAGCAACCGCCCCTCCCCCCGGTTGAGGCGACGGCGCCGCTGATTGGCTGAGTGCCGCATCACTCACCGCTAGGGCGGCGCTGATTGGCTGTTGGGGGCTGGGGGGCGGAAATGGCGCCGGGCCCGTTTTTGAAGACGACACAAAATGGCGGCCGCGGCCCCGCCCCCGCCGCCCGTGCCTCAGTTTCCCTCGTTCGGGCCCGGCCCCACCGTGGGGACACCCGGGGGGGGTCCCGTGTCCCCTTCCCGGGGCTCCTGTGCCCTCCTCGGGACGTCTCGTGTCCTCTCCTGAGGGGATTCCTGGCCCCTCCTCAGGGGGATCCCCCCTGGAGTCCCTGCCTTGGATCGCCCTCTGCATCTCCCCTGGAATTCCCTCCTGGATTCCCCGCTGGATTCTCCCTCAGGAGCTCCTCTGGAAATTTCCCTTGGAGTCCTCCTCAGGATTCCCCCTGGAAATTCCCCTGGATTCCCCCTGGAGATTCCCTTGGATCCCCTCAGGATTCCCCCTGGAAATTCCCTGGATCCCACCTGGATTCCCCTCAGGATTCCCTCTGGAAATTCCCTGGATTCCCCCTGGATCCCTCGTGCGAGTTCCTCTGGATCCCCTCAGGATTCCCCCTGGAAATTCCCTTGGATCCCACCTGGATTCTCCCTGGATCTCAGGATTCCCCCTGGAAATTCTCTTGGTTCCCCTCAGGATTCCCCCTGGATCCCCTCAGGATTCCCCCTGGAAATTCCCCTGGATCCCCTCAGGATTCCCCCTGGATCCCCTCAGGATTCCCCCTGGAAATTCTCTTGGTTCCCCTCAGGATTCCCCCTGGATCCCCTCAGGATTCCCCCTGGAAATTCCCTGGATCCCCTCAGGATTCCCCCTGGATCCCCTCAGGATTCCCGCTGGAAATTCCCTGGATCCCCTCAGGATTCCCCCGGAATTTCCCCCAGAATTTCCCTGGAATCTCCCCCGGGATTTCCTTTCCCGCCGTTTTCACCTCCTTGAAATCCAATCCAAGGCCCCCGAGGCGGAATGGAGGGAATTCCCTCACTCGGAGCTTTTCCAGCTGCATCCAGACCTCTCCCTGGAGCTTTTTTGGGATGCCAGAGGAGAAGTCTTCCCAAAATCCTGGATTTTCTTCCAAAACAAAATCCCTGGAATTGGAATTTTCCTTTCATGGACTTAAATATATATATATTTTTTTTTTTTATAAAATAAAATCCAAGGTGGGAAAGCAGCAACGGAATGGCAAAACAAACATGGAAAAGTAAATATGGAAAAGTGAATATGGGAAATTAAATATGGAAAATAAATATGGGAAATTAAACGAGGATTAAATCAACTCCTCCAAATCCTGCTTCTTTTTTCCTTTTTTGTTTTGCCTTTTTTTCCTTTTTTTTGCTTTTTTTTTGCTTTTTTTCCCCTTTTTTCCTTTTTTTTTTTCTTTTTTCTCCTTTTTTTTGCCTTTTTTCCTTTTTTTTGCTTTTTTTCCTTTTTTTTCCCTTTTTTTTCCTTTTTTTTTCTTTTTCTGGACGAAAAACCCAGAAAATTTCTGGCAGCCAGGAGTTGATGGAGTTGGCACCGGGATCCTGCCTGGACTGGGACGAACCCTGAGGGATTTTATCCCGGATTTTCCCTGGAATTTGGAATTTTGCCAATCCCTGGGTATTCTGAGTTGTTCAAAACGTGGAAACCCAGCCCAAAAAATTCCCAATTTTGGGAGAAACTGATTGAATTCCCGGAATTAATGATCCCAGAGGATAAAATTCTCCTTGGGGGGAACAAAAATCCCTGAAAATCAGGAATTTCCACACTCAGCTCCATTGGATTCCCTTTTGCTCCTTTCCCAGTGGATTTTTTTCTGTTTTTTGCTCGATTCCTTGGATTTTATCCCAAGAAACAAAGACCAGGATTTATTCCCCAAACTTTTCTTTCCTAGGAAAAACTGAATTCCAGAATTAATCTTTAATTCCCGCTGGAAAAGGTGAAATTTTATCCCAATTTTCCCAGGAAAAAAACCACCCTGGGACGATGAGAATTTGAGGAATTTTACCCCAAAAGGACAAAACCCCGTTGGGGGATTTTTGGGGGGATTTTTTTCCGTGATTTTTTGGGATTTTTTAGGTGAAAAATTGAAATTTTGGGGGATTTTTCGGGGATTTTTGGGAGGATTTTTGGGAGGATTTTTGAGGGATTTTTTTGGTTTTTTTCCAGATTTTTTTAGGTGAAAAATTGGCATTTTTCTAGATTTTTTGGGGAGATTTTTTCTGGCATTTTTGGGGGATTTTTTTCCATGATTTTTTGGGATTTTTTAGGTGAAAAATTGAGATTTTTGGGGGGGATTTTTTGGGGATTTTTGGGGGGATTTTTTTGGGGTTTTTTTCAGATTTTTTAGGTGAAAAAATGGCATTTTTCTAGATCTTTTGGGGAGATTTTTTCTGGCATTTTTGGGGGGATTTTTTCCAGGATTTTTTGGGATTTTTTAGGTGAAAAAATTGAGATTTTGGGGGGATTTTTTGGGGGATTTTTTGGGTTTTTTTCAGGTTTCTTAGGTGAAAAATTGGCATTTTTCTAGATTTTTGGGGGGATTTTTTCGGGGATTTTGGGGGGATTTTTTCCCATGATTTTTCGGGTTTTTTTCAGATTTTTTAGGCGAAAAATGGAAATTTCGGGGGAATTTTTGAGGGGAACTGGGGAGGAGCAGCCTCTGGAGCCAACATTCCCGACTTTCCCTGGAGCTGGGCAGGGAATTCCTGCTTTTCCTGGGCTGGGATTTCAGGAACTCTGGGAATTCCTGCCCTGCTGAGTTTCCCTTTTCCCTCAGGCTACGGCACCTGGAGCACCGGCGGCACCCAGGGTGAGTGAGCATCCCAGAGGGTTTTTTCCCCTTTTCCTTCCCCTTTCCCATTTTTCCCCCCTTTTTTCCCTTTTTTTATTTTTTTCCTTTTTTTTCCATTTTTTCCCGTTTTTCCCCCTTTTTTCCCTTGTTTTTTCCCGTTTTTCTCCCTTTTTTTTCCCCATTTTTCCCCATTTCCTCCCCCTCTTTCCCCATTTTTCCCCCTTTTCCTTCCCCTGTTTTCTCTTTTCCCCCATTTTTCCCCCTTTTTCCTCTTTTCCCTCCATTTTTTCCATTTTTTTCCCCTTTCTCTTTCCCTTTCTCCTCTTTTTTCCATTTTCCTTGCCCTTTCCCCCCTTTTTTATCTTTTTCTCTCTTTTTTTTCCATTTTTTCCCATTTTTCCCCATTTTCCCCATTTCCTCCTCCCCTTTTTTCCATTTTTCCCGTTCCCCACCCTCATTTTTCCTGCTCCTTGCTGGAAAATCCATCCCAGCTCCCCCCAAATCCCCCAAATTCCCGGTGTTCCATGACAATTCCCAGTTTTTCCCTGAACAATTCCCTGTTTTCCATGACAATTCCCAGTTTTTCCCTGAACAATTCCGTTTTTCCCTGAACAATTCCCGGTTTTCCATGAACAATTCCCAGTTTTTCCCTGAACAATTCCCGGTTTTCCTCTCCCCAGGTTCCTACGGCAGCAGCAGCGGCGCTTGGCAAGGTGGGTGTGAGGGGTCCTGGGGGCTCCTCCCCAAACCCCAAACCCCAAATCCCAGATCTCAAACCCCAAACCCCAAATCCCAGATCTCAAACCCCAAACCCCAAATCCCAGATCTCAAATCCCAGATCTCAAACCCCAAATCCCAGATCTCAAATCCCGATCCCCAAACCTGCCCCGGTCCCCTTTTCCCCCCATTTCCCTCCTTTTTTCCCTTTTTTCCCCTTTCCCCTCTCCCTTTAGCCCACATTTTTTCCAAGGCTTTTCCTGCTGCGACCCCCCCCCTCCCGCTTCAAACTCCTTAATGCCCCTTAATTACCCCCTAATTAACGCCTCACTTCCATTCACTTCCCAGCCTGTGAAGGCTTCAACTCCCAAAATTCCCCAAAACTCCCAAATTCCCTCGGGGTTTTTTCCTGCCGCCATCCCTCCCCTCACATTCCTTAGCCCCGCCCCCACAGTCCTTAACCCCGCCCCTCACGTGCCTTAGCCCCGCCCCACATGCATTAACAACATGCCTTAGCCCCGCCCCTCACGTTCCTTAGCCCCGCCCCCCACATGCATTAACCACGTGCCTTAGCCCCGCCCCTCACGTTCCTTAGCCCCGCCTCTCACGTGCCTTAACCACATGCTTTAGCCCCGCCCCTCGTATCCTTTAGCCCCGCCCCCACATTCCTTAACCCCGCCCCCCCAATTAGCGCCTAATTAAGCGGTGAATTGATCACCCCGCAGGCTATGAGGGCTACGAGTTCTACAGCCCGCAGAGCTCGGCCGGCTCCTACGGCTACGGCGGCGCGGCGGCGGCGGCCGCGGGCTGGGACACGGCCAAGGAGCTGGGGCTGGGACCCGGCGAGGGCTCCGCGGGCTCCGGCGGCGCCTTCGGGCCGGGAGCGGCCTCGGGAGCGGCCTTTGGGTCCGGAGGGGCCTCGGGAGCGGCGTTTGGCTCCGGAGGGGCCTCGGGAGCAGCTTTTGGATCCGGATCTGGGAGCGCCTATGGATCGGGAGCGGCCTCGGGAGCGGCTTTTGGCTCCGGATCCGCCTCGGGAGCGGCTTTTGGCTCCGGATCCGCCTCGGGAGTGGCTTTTGGCTCCGGATCTGGGAGCACCTTTGGGTCCGGATCTGCCTCGGGAGCGGCTTTTGGCTCGGGATCCGCGCTGGGATTGGGATCCGGCAGCGCCTTCGCCTCGGGATCCGCGCTGGGATTGGGCTCCTCGGGCTCCTCCTTAGGACTGGGCTCCTCCGGCTCGGCGCTGGGTTTGGGATCCTCGGGCTCCTCCTCGCTGGGTTTGGGCTCCTCCTCGGGCTCCGCCTTCGGCGCGGGCTCGGCCGAGCTGCCCGGCTCCAACCCCGACTCGCTGATCGCCAAGATCAACCAGCGCCTGGACCTGCTGGCCAAGGAGGGAGCGCCGGGGGACGGGCGCGAGGGGCACGACAGGTGGGGAGGGGATGGGGGCCTGCCCGGGCTCCGGCGAGATCAGATCCAGCCCGAGATCCAGTCCTGCCCTGCCCGGGATCAGCCCGAGATCCAGCCCTGCCCTGCCCGAGATCCAGCCCTGCCCTGCCCAGCCTTTCCCAGTCCCAGCCTTTCCCAGTCCCAGCCCTTTCCCAGTCCCAGCCCTTTCCCAGTCCCAGCCCTTTCCCAGTCCCAGCCCTTTCCCAGTCCCAGCCTTTCCCAGTCCCAGCCCTTTCCCAGTCCCAGCCTTTCCCGGGGCATTTGGGGAACTCCACAGTTTGGTGTCACTTTCCTGTGATTTTCTCCCAAAATTCCAGCATTTCTCCCCAAAATTCCAGCATTTTCCCCAAAATTCCAGGGTTTTTCCCCAAAATTCCACCATTTTTCCTAAATGTCCAGCACTTTCCCCAAATTTCCAGCTTTTTTTCCCCAAATTTCCAGCTTTTTTTCCCCAAGTTTCCAGCGTTTTCCCCCAGAGTTCCAGCGTTTTTCCCCGAATTCCAGTGTTTTTCATTCCCGATTTTTTTTCTGTTTTATCCCCCCAGCTCCTTCCGCTTCGACTCCTTCTCCTCGTACGAGCCCCGCGCCTCCTCCCGCGATCCCTTCCGGGCCGCATTCCCGGACTCGGAGCGGGAAATTCCCTTCGGGGGCCGCGACCCCGCCCGCGGCCGCGGCTCCCCGGGGCCCCCGCGGGGCAATCCCGGCACCGGCGGCGGCTCCGGCTCCTCCTCCTCCGGCGGCGGCGGCCGGGGCCGCTGGCAGGGCCGGGGCCGCCTCCCGCTGCCCCCCGAGCCCTTCCCGGGCGGTTCCCGCTGGCCCGAGCCCTTCCCGGGGCCCCGCGGCTTCCCCGGCGCCTCCTCCCGGGCGCTGCCCTCGCTCTTCTCGCAGGCGCTGGAGTACCCCGGCGATTATCCCGACTATCCCGACTACCCCGGCGATTACCCGGGGGATTATCCCGGCGATTATCCCGACTATCCCGATTATGCCGGGGAGATGGGGGTGCCGGGCCTGGGCCGAGGCCCCTACGGGCTGAGGAGGAGGGAGCGGCCGGGAGCGCTGCCCTGGAACGGCCTGCAGGGGGTGAGTGGGCTCTGCTCTGCCTCGGGCACCTGCCTGCGCCCTTATTCCTGCTTTTTCTGCTTTATTCCCACTTCTTCTGCTTTATTCCCGCTTTTTCTGCTTTATTCCCACTTCTTCTGCTTTATTCCCACTTTTTCCCCCACTTTTCCCACTTTTCCCCACTTTATTCCACTTTTCCCACTTTATTCCCACTTTTTCCACTTTTTTCACCCTTTTCATACTTTATTCCCACTTTTCCCACCCTTTTCCCACTTTTCCCCACTTTATTCCCACTTTTCCCCACTTTATTCCCACTTCATTCCCACTTTTTCCCCACTATTCCCTCACTTTTTCCCCCGCATTTTCCCATTTTTCCCCACTTTTTTCCCGGCTTTTTCCCCCGATTCCCCTCATTGATTCCCCTCATTCCCCAATTCCTGTTTTCCCATTTCCCCATTATTTCCCCGTTATTCCCCCATTATTTTCCCCATTATTTCCCCATCATTTCCCCATTATTTCCCCCATTATTTCCCCCATTATTCCCCCATTATTTCCCCATTATTTCCCCATTATTTCCCCATTTTTTCCCCATTATTTTCCCCATTATTCCCCCATTATTCCCCCATTATTCCCCCATTATTCCCCCATTATTTCCCCATTATTTCCCCATTATTCCCCCATTATTCCCCCATTATTCCCCCATTATTCCCCCATTATTCCCCCATTATTTCCCCCATTATTTCCCCCATTATTCCCCCATTATTCCCCCATTATTTCCCCCATTATTCCCCCATTATTCCCCCATTATTCCCCCATTATTCCCCCATTATTTCCCCATTATTTCCCCCATTATTTCCCCCATTATTCCCCCATTATTCCCCCATTATTTCCCCATTATTCCCCCATTATTCCCCCATTATTCCCCCATTATTCCCCCATTATTTCCCCCATTATTTCCCCATTATTTCCCCATTATTTCCCCATTATTTCCCCGTTATTTCCCCCATTATTTCCCCATTATTTCCCCATTATTCCCCCCTTATTTCCCCCATTATTTCCCCATTATTTCCCCGTTATTTCCCCGTTATTTCCCCATTATTCCCCCATTATTTCCCCATTATTTCCCCTCTCTCCCCCCAGGGTCGCCGCCGGGGGTTCCGCGCTCGCTCCGGGGGGCGCTGGGAGCCCGAGGGGCCCCGGAAACGGAAACGCTCCCGGAGCGGGGACAGCGGGAACGGCGGGAACGGGAGCACCGGGAATGAAAACACCGGGAATGAGAACACCGGGAATGAGCCCGGGAACGAGCCCGGGAACGCCGGGAATGACGAGCCCGGGAACGCCGACGGCGCCGAGCCCAAGCAGCCCCACAGCGACAGCGACTCCGAGCACGGTAACAGCGCCGCTGCCGCCGGCACTGCCCGCAATTCCCGGCCCTTATCCCAAATTTCCGCTCTTTTCCTGGGAATTCCCAGCCTTTTCCCTGGAATTCCCAGCCTTTTTTCCTGATTTTTCAGCCGTTTCCCTGGGAATTCCCGGCCTTTTTCCCAAATTCCCAGCCTTTCCCAGAATTCCCAACCTTTCCCAGAATTCCCATCCTTTTCCTTGGAATTTCCAGCCTTTCCCAGGGAATTCCCAGCCTTTTTTTCCCAAATTTCCACCTTTTCCCAGGGATTTCCAGCCCTTTCTGGGAGTTCCACCCTTTTTTTCCTGAATTCCCAGCCTTTTCCTGAGAATTCCCAGCTTTTTCCTTGGAATTCCCGGGAATTCCAGGGAATTTCCACCTTTTCCTGCCCTTTTCCCCTTCTTTGCTTGGACTTTCACCCCTTTTTTTCCCAGAAATTCCCACTTTTTCCTGGGAATTCCCATGGATTTCCCCCTTTTTCCCTGGATTTCCCCTTTTCCCCTGGATTTTCCCCTGGATTTTCCCTTTTCCCGCTGAATTTTCCCGTTTTTCCCTCAGGAGAGGAAGGGGAAGGAGAGGAGAAATCCCTGGACGAGGCAGACAAAGGTGTAAGTGGGGAAATTGGGAATTCTGGGGCAGAAAACTGGGAATTCTGGGGCAGAAAATTGGGAATTTGGGGCAGAAAATTGGGAATTTGGGGGCAGAAAATTTGGGAATTTGGGGGCAGAAAATTGGGAATTTTGGGCTCCTTCGCTTGCCTAGGGAGGAAAAATGGGAAAAAAAGGAAAAAGTGGGAAAAATCCTGGAATTCCTAAGGAATTTCCAGCTCTGATTTCCTTCTTCTTCTTTTTGTTTTCCAGGAGAATTCCAGGAATTCCAGTTTGGAGGCAGCTGGGAGAGGGAAATTCCCAGAATTTTGGGATTTTCCAGCTTTTTGGGGGGATTTTTGAAGGAATTTTGGGGTTTTTGGAAGGAATTTTTGGGGTTTTTGAAGGAATTTTGGGGTAAAGTTGGGATAAAGAGAAAAGTTGGGGGGAAAATGGGGAAAAAACGGGAAAAATCCTGGAAAAATTGGGAAAAACTGAAAAAAAGTGGGGGAACAAAATGGGGGAAATGTGGAAAAATGAAAAATTTGGGGGAAAAAATGGGAGAAAACCCTGGAAAAATTGGGAAAAAATGGGGGAATAAAATGGGGAAAAATTGGGAAAAACTGGGGGGGAAGAGGGAAAACCAAGAGAAAAATGGGAAAAATGAAAGAAAAATCCAGGGAAAATCAGGGAAAAAAGAGGAAAAATGGGAAAAACGGGGAAATCCAAGGAATTCTGGGGCTCGGGGAGGATTTTTGGGATGGGAATTCCCGGGATTTCCCTGCAGGCTCAGAGGACGAGGATGAGGAGGTGAAGAAGAAACGGGAGAAGCAGCGGAGGAGGGACCGGATGAGGGACCGGGCCATGGACAGGTGGGGGTTGGGGGATTTGGGGAGTTTGGGGGAATTTGGGGAATTTTGGGGGAATTTTGGGGGAATTTCTTTGGAATTTGGGGGGAATTTTTGGGAATCTTTTGGATTTTGGGGAGGGAATTTTTGGGATTTTGGGGGAATTTCTGGGAATTTCTTTGGAATTTGGGGGGGAATTTCCGGTAATTTCTTTGGATTTTGGGGAGAATTTCTGGGAATTTCTTTGGAATTTGGGGGGGAATTTTCGGGAATTTCTCTGGAATTTTTTGGGGCAATTTCCGGGAATTTCTCTGGCATGTTTGGGAATATCCCAGGATCCAGTTTGCCTGCTCCGTGTGCAAATTCCGGAGCCTGGAGGAGGAGGAGATCCGGCGGCACCTGGAGAGCAAATTCCACCGGGAGACGCTGCGCTACATCGGCACCAAGCTGCCCGACAGGACCGTGCAGTTCCTGCAGGTCAGCCAGGGGAAAATCGGGGATTTGGGGGATTTTGGGGGGGGTTTGGGGATGTTTTTAGGTGAAAATTTGGGATTTTTGGGGGATTTTTCTGGGATTTTTTGGGGATTTTTGGGGGATTTTTGAGGGGATTTTTTGGGGGATTTTTTAGGTGAAAAATTGGGATTTTTTTTGAATTTTGGGGCGATTTTTGGGGATCTTTTCCATGATTTTTTGGGATTTTTCCGGGATTTTTGGGGGGATTTTTTTCATGATTTTTTGAGGACTTTTCTGGGATTTTTTGGGAGTTTTTTTTTTTCAGACTTTTTAGGTAAAAATTTGAGATTTTGGGGGGATTTTTCGGGGATTTTTGGGGATTTTTTAGGTGAAAATTTGAGATTTTTCGGGAGATTTTTTGGGGATTTTTTTGTTATTTTTTCCGTAATTTTTTTGGATTTTTGAGGATTTTTTGGGGGGAATTTTTGGGGATTTTCTGGGGACTTTTTGGGTTTTTTTCAGATTTTTTAGGTGAAAAATTGGGATTTTTTGGGGGGATTTTTTCCATGATTTTTTTGGATTTTTGGGGGGATTTTTTCCATGATTTTTTGGGATTTTTCCAGATATTTTTGGGATTTTTTTTTCCCAGGAATTTTTCAGGGTTCCTATGGGATTCTTCCAGGGTTTTTTTGTGGTAGAATTCCCAGGGTTTTTTCAGTGTTTCTGGTGCAGAATTCCCAGGATTTGGTCAGAATTCCCAGTTTTTTCCCTTTCCCAGGAATACATCGTGAACAGGAACAGGAAGATCGAGCGGCGGCGCCAGGAGCTGACGGAGAAGGAGGGGAACAAACAGAGACCCGACCCCTTCAAGGGTGGGAAAGCCGGGAAATTCGGGAATTCTGGGAATTCTGGGAATTCCGGGGGGGTTTGGGAATTTCCAGCCTTTCCTGGGGATTGTTTGGGGCTGGGTTTGGGATTTTCCAGGGTAAAATTTGGGAATTTCGGGGGAATTTTTGGGGGCATTTTCGGGGAACTTTCGGGGATTTTTTGGGGAATTTTGGGGGGAAATTTCGTGGGCATTTTGGGGGGATTTTTGTGGGAATTTTGGGGGATTTTCGGGGAACTTTGGGGAATTTTTGGGGAAATTTTGTGGGAATTTTTTGTGGGGAATTTCCTGGGAACTTTGGGGGATTTTTACAGGAATTTCATGGGGATTTTGGGGGGATTTTTGGGGCATTTTGGGGGAACTTTGGGGGATTTTGATGGGAATTCTGGGGGGAATTTTCAGAGAACTTCAGGGGATTTTTTTTTTGGAATTTTGGGGGGAATTTCGTGGGAATTTTTGGGGGGTTTTTGTGGGAATTTTCAGGGAACTTCGGGGGATTTTTTGGGGGGAAATTTGTGGGAATTTTTTGGGGCATTTTCAGGGAACTTTGGGGAATTTTGATGGGAATTTGGGGGGAATTTTGGGGGGGGATTTTTTTTGGAATTTTGGGGGAATTTTGTGGGAACTTTTTGTGGGGATTTTTCGGGGAACTTGGGGGGGATTTTTTGGGGATTTTTGTGGGAATTTTTGGGGGATTTGTGGGAATTTTGGGGGCATTTTGGGGGATTTTGTGGGAGCTTTGTGGGATTTTGAGGGGTTTTTGGTGCCCAGGCATCGGGCAGGAACATTTCTTCAAGCGCATCGAGGCGGCGCACTGCCTGGCGTGTGACATGCTGATCCCAGCCCAGAGCCACCTCCTGCAGAGACACCTGCGCTCGGCCGAGCACAACCGCAGCAGGAGGGTGAGAAACGACCCAAAACTATCCTGAATTATCCCAAATTTATATCCCAAATTCATCACAAAATATCCTGAATTTATCCTGAGTTATCCCCCATTTCCCCTGCGCTCGGCCGAGCACAACCGCAGCAGGAGGGTGAGAAACGACCCAAAATATCCCAAATTTATATCCCAAATTCATCCCAAAATATCCTGAATTTATCCTGAGTTATCCCCCATTTCCCCTGCGCTCGGCCGAGCACAACCGCAGCAGGAGGGTGAGAAATGACCCAAAATTATCCTGAATTATCCCAAATTCATCCCAAATTCATCCCAAAATATCCTGAATTTATCCTGAATGTATCCTGAATTTATCCTGAATTTATCCTGAGTTATCCCCCATTTCCCCTGCGCTCGGCCGAGCACAACCGCAGCAGGAGGGTGAGAAATGACCCAAAATTATCCTGAATTATCCCAAATTTATATCCCAAATTTATATCCCAAATTTATCCTGAATTTATCCTGAATTTATCCTGAATTTATCCTGAATTTATCCTGAATTATCCCCCATTTCCCCTGCGCTCGGCCGAGCACAACCGCAGCAGGAGGGTGAGAGAAACAACCCAAAATTATCCTAAATTTATATCCTGAATGTATCCTAAAATATTCCACGTTTATCCCAAATATATCCTAAAATATCCTGAACTTATCCCAAATTAATCCCAAATTATCCTGAATTTATCCTGAATTATCTTAAATTTATATCCCAAATTCATCCCAAAATATCCTAAATTTGTACTGAATTGTCCTGAATTTATCCTGAGTTATCCTAAATTTATCCAGAACTATCCTAAACTCATCCCAAAATATCCCAAATTTATCCTAAAATATCCCAAACTTAGCCCAAATTATCCTGATTTTATCCTGAATGATCCCAAATTCCCGGATTTATCCCGATTTTCCCCGTTCCCAACTCCCCAATCCCCTGGAATTCCAGGATTTTCCCCCCAAATCCCCCAGAATTCCCGGATTTTCCCCCAACCCCTCTGGAATTCCCTGTTTTCCCAGCTGGCGGCCGAGCAGTTCAAGAAGACGTCGCTGCACGTGGCCAAGAGCGTCCTGAACAACAAACACATCGTCAGCATGCTGGAAAAGTACCTGCAGGTACCAAAATATTCCCAAAAACCCTAGAGAATTCCCAAAAATCCCCAAATCCCACAGCGGCAGCATGCTGGAGAAATACCTGCAGGTACCCAAATCCCACAAAAACCCTGCAAAATTCCCAAAAATCCCACAGGATTCCCACAAAAATCCCAAATTCCCACACAGTCAGCGTGCTGGAGAAATACCTGCAGGTACCAAAAACCCCACAAATTCCACAAAATTCCACAGAATTCCACAAAATTCTGCAAAGTTCCACAAAATCCCCCAAAATTCCACAGAATTCCCCCCAAAAATTCCCACAAAAATCCCCCAAATTCCTGCAAAATTCCCCAAAAAATTCCCACAGAATTCCCGTTCAGAAACGGCCTGGAATTTTTGGGAATTTTTGGGAATTCTTGGGAATTCTTGGGAATTTGGAGATTTTTTTTTTGGGAATTTCAGCCCCACCCAGGTGAGAATTCCCCCAAAATCCAACCCCAGGATCCCGAAATCCCGGGAATCCCAGAAATCTCCCAAATCCCAAATTCCCCTCGGGAAACGCCGGAGTCTGGGGGGGTCAGAAATTCCAGGAATTCCGGGAATTCCGGGGTTTTTCCGGAACGTTCCGGGCAGGACCCGCGGCAGCGGCGGCGGCGGCGCCTCCGGAGGATTCCCGGGAATTCCGGCGGGAGCAGCTCCAGGAGCCCCAAATTCCCTCCCTCCGGAAAAAAACCGGGAAAAAAACCGGGAAAAAAAGGGGAAAAAAGTGGGAAAAAAATGGGAAAAATGGTGACTCTGCCTGCTGGAAACTGGGGAAAAATCGGGATTTGGGATCCTGAAAAAATGGGATTTGGGATCCCGGAAAATCGGGATTTGCATCCCAAAAAAAAGGACTTTGGATCCTGGGAAGACGGACTTGAGGTCCAGGGAAAAAAATGGGATTTGGATCCCAAAAAAATGGGATTTTGGATCCCAAAAATCGGGATTTGGATCCCGAAAAATGGGATTTGGGATCCCGGAAAAACGGACTCGGCATCCTGGGAAGACGGACCTGGAGTCCTGGGAGGAAAAGGGATTTGGATCCCAGGAAAAGATCCCGAAAAATGGGATTTGGATCCCGAAAAATGGGATTTGGATCCCAAAAGAAAAGGACTTTGGATCCTGGGAAGACGGACCTGGAGTCCTGGGAAAAAGGGAGCTCGGATCCCAAAAATTGGGATTTGGATCCCGAGAAGATCCCGGGAAAAGGGAGCTCGGATCCCGGGAGGAAAAGGACTTTGGAGTCCAGGGAAAAACGGGATTTGCATCCCAAAAAAAAAGGACTTTGGATCCTGGGAAGACGGACCTGAGGTCCAGGGAAAAAAATTGGGATTTGGATCCCAAGAAGAGGGAGCTCGGATCCCGGGGGAAAAATGGGATTTGGATCCCAAAAAACGGGATTTGCATCCCAAGAAGAGGGACTCTGGATCCCGGGAAGGACGGATGATGAGTCCAGGGGAAAAATGGGGTTTGGATCCCAAAAACTGGGATTTGGATCCCAAAACAAAAGGACTTTGGATCCTGGGAGAAGGGACTTTGGATCCCCCAAAATAATTGGGATTTGGATCCCAAGAAGAGGGACCTGAAATCCCAGGAAAAGGGAGCTTGGATCCCGGGAGGAAAAGGACTTTGGAGTCCGGGGAAAAAATGGGATTTGGATCCCAAAGAAACGGGATTTGGATCCTGGAAAGAGACCCTGAATGCTGGGAAAAAAAATTGGGATTTGGATCCCAAGAAGAGGGAGCTCGGATCCTGGGAAAAGGGACCTGAAATCCCGGGAAAAGGGACCTTGGATCCCGGGAGGAAAAGGACTTTGGAGTCCAGGGGAAAAAATGGGATTTGGATCCCAAAACAAAAGGACTTTGGATCCTGGGAGAGGGGACTTTGGATCCCCAGAAAATTGGGATTTGGATCCCAAGAAGAGGGAGCTCAGATCCCGGGAGGAATGGGGATCGGGATCCCTCTGGAAGAGCCGCCGGAGCCGCAGGAGTCGCCGGATCCCAAAGGTAAAACGGGATCGGGATCCCGGGAAGAGGAACCTCGGATCGCGGGGGAGAGAGGACCTGGAGTCCGGGGGAAAACGGGACTTGGATCCCAAAAATTCCAGGGACTTGGATCCCAAAAATTCCAGGGATTTGCATCCCAAAAAATCCAGGGATTTGGATCCCGAACCAAAGGGATTTGGATCCCAGAAAATCCAGGGATTTGTATCCCAAAGCAAAGGGATTTTGGATCCCAGGAAGAGGGAGCTTGGATCCCAGGAGGAAAAGGGATTTGGATCCCAAAAATTCCAGGGACTCGGATCCCAAAAAATCCAGGGATTTAGATCCAGGGAAGACGGACTTTGGATCCTGGGAAAGAAAGGGACGTTGGGTCCCCAAAAAATGGGATTTTGGATCCCAAGAAAGGGATGTGATCCCAAACTAAAAGGGATTGGATCCCAGGAAGAGGGAGCTTGGATCCCAAAAAAAGGGATTTGGATCCCAGGAAAGATCAGAAGAAAATGGGATTTGGATCCCGAGAAGAGGAACCTTGGATCCGGGAAAGGAGGGACCTGGGAGCCCCAAAAAAAGGGATTTGGATCCCAAAAAAAGGGATTTGGGGTCCCCAAAAAAAAGGGATTTGGGGTCCCCAAAAAAAAGGGATTTGGGGTCCCCAAAAAAAGGGATTTGGGGTCCCCAAAAAAAGGGATTTTGGGTCCTGGGAGAGGAGGGAACGTTGAGCCTGGAATTGGCTGTGGGGTGGGAAAAAAAATCTCCCAGAAAAAAAACCCCAAAAACCCCAGACCACAACCCCAAAATTCCCAAAAACCTCCCCTAAAATTCCCCAAACCCAGCCCCACTTGGCAGCTCCAAAGATTCCCAAAGAAAACCCCGGAATTCCCAAAGAAAAACAAAAATCCACAAAAATTCCCAAAGAAACTCCTCAAATTCCCAAAGAAACCTCAAAAATTCCCAAAGAAACCTCAAAAACTCCCAAAACACCACAAAAAATCCCCAAGAAAACCCCAAAAATTCCCCCAAAACCACCAAAATTCCCAAAGAAACACAAAAATTCACAAAGAAAACAAAAAAAATCCCCCAACCCCCCACCAAAATTCCAAAAAACCCCAAAATTCCCAAAGAAAACTCAAAAATTCCCAAAGAAACCTCAAAAATTCCCAAAGAAAATTCAAAAATTCCCAAAGAAACCTCAAAAATTCCCAAAGAAAATCAAAATTTCCCAAAGAAAAAAAATCCCAAAGAAAATCAAAATTTCCCAAAGAAAACTCAAAATTTCCCAAAGAAAATTCAAAAATTCCCAAAGAAACCTCAAAAATTCCCAAGAAAAACCAAATTCCCGTTTTCCCCCCAAATCCCATTTATTTTTTCCCCAAATTCCGCTGGTTTTTTTTTCCACAAATCCCATTTTTCCCCCCAAATTCCCATATTTATTTTTCCCCTAAATCCAATTAATTTCACCCCAAATCCCATAATTTCCACAAAATTCCGTAATTCCCCCCACATTCCCATATTTTTTCCCAAATCCCATTTATTTTTCCCCCCAAATCCCATTTATTTCCCCCATATCCTGGTGGTTTTCCCCAAATTCCCATTTTCCCCCAATTCCCATTTATTTCACCCCAAATTCCCATTAATTCCCCAAATCCCCATTTATTTTCCCCCCAATTCCCATTTTTCCCCCCAATTCCCATTTATTTTTCCCCCATTCCAGGGCCAGGATCCGTTCTCGGAGGAGCCCCCGGAGCCGGACGGGGCCGAGCCCCCCCAGGGAGCCCCGGAAAATCCCGAAAATTCCCTGGAAAATCCCGAAAATTCCACGGAAAACCCCCAAAATTCCCTGGAAAACCCCGAAATTCCCGAAAATTCCCCGGAAAACCCCGAAATTCCTGAAAATTCCCCCCAATTCCTGCCGGCCCCGGGGCCCCTCCTGGTGCCGCCCTTCCTGGAGGAGCCGGAAAATCCCGAAATTCCCGGGAATCCCCCGGAAAATCCCCCGGAAAATCCCCCGGAATCCGGGAATTCACCCCAGAAGGAAACTCAGGGAGGGGAGGGGGAAGAGGAGGAAAAAAATCCGGAAAAAAACCTGGAAAAGGAGGGAAAAAATCCCGGAAAAATCCCAGAAAAAGAGGGAAAAATCCCGGAAAAAACGATGGAAAAGGAGGAAAAAATCCCGGAAAAAAACCCGGAAAAAAACCTGGAAAAGGAGGAAAAAATCACAGAAAAAGAGGAAAAAATTCCAGAAAAAAACCTGGAAAAGGAGGAAGAGGAGGAGGAGGAGGAAGAGCCCTGAGGAAACCCCCTGAGCCAGGTGAGGCTCCCAGCGCCAAAATTGGGATTTTCCCGGAGATTTTTCCGGGAATTTTGGGATTTTGGGGCTCAATCTTTGGGGATTTTAAAGGTTTTTCCTTTCAGGGGATTTTTTTGGTTGTTTTTTCCAGGATTTGGGGATTTTTTGGGGGTTTTTTTGGTGTTTTTTTGGTTGTTTTTTCCAGGATTTGGGGATTTTTTGGTGTTTTTTTGTTGTTTTTTCCCTCAGGATGAAGAAGCCACGGAGCGGAAATTCCCGGATTTTCTCCTCCCGGCCGGGATTTGGGGGAATTTCAGCTGCAAAAATCCGAGAAACCAAAAATTTGGGGAAATTTGGGAAATTCCAATAAAGGCGGCGATGGAATCCCGGGAATTTCTTTTTTTTTTCCCCCCAAAAAAATGGGATTTTATTCCCTTTCCCTGATTCCCGGGGAGGATTTGGAATTTTGAAGGAACGATCCCATCCCAGAGGGGATTTTGGGGGAGAAATTCCAGATTTTTTCCCCCACAAAAATTCCAGTTTTCCAGCGGAATTCACACGCTCCCCTCCCCCCATTGGATTTTATCTTTTTTCCTAAGAAAATTCCCCAAAAAATCAGGAATTTTTAGGGATCCAGGGGCGGAATCTTGAACAAATCCCCGATTTTTAGGATTTTTTTGTTTAACCAAAATTTCCTTTTTTCCCCCTCAAAAATCGATGGGAATTCCCCAAAAATGGGAAATTGGGGGGGGGGGGATTCCCCAAACCGAGCCCGGTTTGGGATTTGGGGGTGGGGACCCCCCGGTGACGTCACAACCCCAAAATGACCCCAAAATGTCCCCGGGACCCCCCGAATGTCCCCAAATCCCCTCCCGGTGTCCCCAAATCCCCTCCCGGTGTCCCCTCCCCCCCCTCCGGTGTCCCCCCTCCCCCCCGTTCCCTCCCGTGACGTCACGCGGCGGCGGCGGTGGGCGTGGCCCCGGTGCGCCGTGACGTCACGCGCAGCGCGGTGAGGTCAGTGCGGCGCCGCTGCCGGAGCCGCTGCCCCTCGGTGCCCGCGGCCCCCCCGCCCCCTCCCCTCCCTCCTCCTCCTCCTCCTCCTCCGGCCCCGCCGCCGCCGCCGCCCCCGGCCCGCCGGGAGGGAGGGAGGGAGGGCGGCTCAGCCCGGCCCGGCCCGGCCCTGCCCGGCCCCCCTCAGGTAAGAGCGGGGCGAGCCGGGGAGGGCCGGGCCGGGCCCGGGAGGCGCCGCCGGCGCTGAGGGGAGCGCAGCGCGCGGGAGGCCGCGGGCGGGGGGAACACCGGGCGGGCGTCACACCGGGGGCGCCGCGATTCACCAACGCCGCTTACGTCGCCCCGCCGGCGTAACCCGCATTGCGTAATGCGGCCGCTGCGTCAGGGCGGCTACGCCGGCGGCGTAAACCGGGGCACTAAGGGGGGGGGCGGCCCTCCGCCGCGCCAGCGCCGCCCAGGCGGGGACGCCGCCGTTCCCGCGCCGCCCGCCGCGCTTTCCTCCCGGTGTGGCGGGATCCGCGGCCCGCCCGCCGTTCCCCGGGCGGCGCCGGGGGGTCGCGGCGTGAGCGCCCTCCGCCCCGCGCCCGCCGGGGTTACGCCGTTTGCGTAGGGCGCGGGGCGGGGCGGGGCGGGCGGGGCCGCGCTGCGCCGGTGGCGTAAAGCTCCGTTCGGGGCGCCGCCTTTCCGCCGTTTGCGCAGCGCCGGGCCCACCGCGGCCCTTCCGCCGTTTGCGCAGGGCCGGCCCCGGCTCGGC
The DNA here is from genome assembly GCA_017589585.1 of Phylloscopus whistleri. Lineage (NCBI taxonomy): Eukaryota > Metazoa > Chordata > Aves > Passeriformes > Phylloscopidae > Phylloscopus > Phylloscopus whistleri. Next base: position 49,003 of record JADMLD010000207.1, read on the forward strand.
CCTTCCGCCGTTTGCGCAGCGCCGGCCCTGCCGCGGCCCTCCCTCCCGCCGTTTGCGCAGCGCCGGCCCCGGCCCCGGCTCGGCCCCTCCGCCGTTTGCGCAGCGCCGGGCCCGGCCCCGGCTCGGCCCTCCCTCCCGCCGTTTGCGCAGCGCCGGGCCCGGCCCCGGCTCGTCCCTCCCTCCGCCGTTTGCGCAGCGCCGGGCCCGGCCCCGGCTCGTCCCTCCCTCCGCCGTTTGCGCAGCGCCGGGCGGGGCGGGGCGGGGCCGCCTAACGCCGTTGGCGTAGCGCGGGGCGGGGCCGGCGCGCGGGGGGCACTTCCTGCCGCCGCCATTTTGTCGCCGACCGGGAGGAAGCGGCGGCGGCTCCTGCGCGGCGGCAACGCCGGCCCGGCCCGGCCCGGCCCGCGGTGAGTGAAACCCGGGACGGCGCCGGGAACGCCCGAAGAACCGGGCCGGGATTGGGACGGCGCCGTTGCGGTGCAGCGAAGCCGCCCTCCCCTCCCTCCGTTAGGCCCGGCCCGCCCCCGTTAGGCCCGGGCCGCTCCCGCCCCCGCCCGCTCGCCGTGAGGGGAGGACGCGCTGAGGGCGGCCCGGCCTCACCCGGCCCGGGGCTCCGCGCCCCTCAGGGCCCCGCACCGGGGCGGGTTTGACCTTGCCCGCCTCGCTGTTGCCCGGTTCCCGGCGTTTGCGGCGCTCGGTGGGGATTCGGAGCCGTGAGGGCCCCGCGGCCGCTCCCGGTGCCCGAGCGGCTCCCTCAGGGGGACGCCGAGAGCTCGGGGCTGACAGGAGGCCCCGGGGGAAAATTCCCGTTTTGTGGGGAGGGAACTCCCGGGGTTCTGAGGATGGGAAGGGGACGCTGAGGGAATTCTCGGATGTTTTGGGGTGGGAAGGGGACGCTGAGGGAATTCTCGGATGTTTTGGGGTGGGAAGGGGACGCTGAGGGAATTCCCGGTTGTTTTGGGGTGGGAAGGGGACGCTGAGGGAATTCTCGGATGTTTTGGGGTAACGGGGAGGCCCTAAAAGCGTTCCCGGGTGTTCGGGGGTGGGAATTGGGAACGTGAGGGAATTCCCGGGGTTTTTTGGGGTACAGAGGGAAGGATGAGGCAATTCCCGGTTGTTTTGGGGACACTGAGGGAAAATTCCCGTTTGTTTTGGGAACCTGAGGGAATTCCCGCTTGTTTTGGGGACACTGAGGGAATTCCCGGTTGTTTTGGGATGGGGATTGGGAACCTGAGGGAATTCCCGGTTGTTTTGGGATGGAGATTGGGAACCTGAGGGAATTCCCGGTTGTTTTGGGATGGGGATTGGGAACCTGAGGGAATTCCCGGTTGTTTTGGGATGGAGATTGGGAACCTGAGGGAATTCCCGGTTGTTTTGGGATGGAGATTGGGAACCTGAGGGAATTCCCGGTTGTTTTGGGGACGCTGAGGGAATTCCCGGTTTTCTTTCAGCAGGGATTGGCGGCCCGGGGGTGTCTGAGGGAGTTTGTGGTTGGAATTGGGAGCCCGAGGGAATTCCCGAGGTTTTTATGACTGGAATCTCCAGCCTGAGGGGATTCCCGAGGTTTTGGGATGGGGATTGGGAACCTGAGGGAATTCCCAGGGTGTTGGGGATGGGAATTGGGAACCTGAGGGAATTCCCAGGTTTTGGGATGGGAATTGGGAATTTGAGGGAATTCCCAGGGTTTTTTTGGGATGAGAATTGGGAACCTGAGGGGATTCCCGAGGTTTTTTTGGGATGGGGATTGGGAACCTGAGGGAATTCCCAGGGTGTTTGGGCTGGAATCTCCACCCTGAGGGAATTCCTGAGGTTTCAGGGTGGGAATCTCCACCCTGAGGGAATTCCCAGGGTTTTTTTTTGGGGGGGATGGGAATGGGGATCCTGAGGGAATTCCCGAGGTTTTGGGCTGGCAGCCCCTCCCCCACTGCCCTTCCCTGGGATTTCACCCCCCAAATGCCCCAAATCCCCCCGGGGGGGCAGGGAATCCCCGTTATCCCCTGGGGGTGGGCCGGGTTAACGCCGGGCTAATTAACTGCTAATGAGGCCTTAATGAGGCTGGGTGGGGCTGCAGGAGCTGGGGGGAGCTTTGGGGTTTGGAGCAGCATTCCCCAAAATTTGGGGGATTTGGGATCGTTCCCCAAAATTTGGGGGGTTTGGGATCGTTCCCCAAAATTTGGGGGATTTGGGATCCTTCCCCAGAGTTTGGGGGTTTGGGATCGTTCCCCAAAGGGGGATTTGGGATCGTTCCCCAGAGTTTGGGGGTTTGGGATCATTTCCCAGAGTTTGGGGGTTTGGGATCGTTCCCCAGAGTTTGGGGGTTTGGGATCGTTCCCCAGAGTTTGGGGGTTTGGGATCGTTCCCAGAGTTTGGGGGTTTGGGATCGTTCCCCAGAGTTTGGGGGTTTGGGATCGTTCCCCAAAGTTTGGGGGTTTGGGATCGTTCCCCAGAGTTTGGGGGTTTGGGATCATTTCCCAGAATTTGGGGGATTTGGGATCGTTCCCCAGAGTTTGGGGGTTTGGGATCGTTGCCCAAAGTTTGGGGGATTCCCAGAGTTTGGGGGTTTGGGATCGTTCCCAGAGTTTGGGGGTTTGGGATCGTTCCCCAGAGTTTGGGGATTTGGGATCGTTCCCCAGAGTTTGGGGGATTTGGGATCGTTGCCCAGAGTTTGGGGGTTTGGGATCGTTGCCCAAAGTTTGGGGGATTCCCAGAGTTTGGGGATTTGGGATCGTTCCCCAAAATTTGGGGGATTTGGGATCGTTCCCAGAGTTTGGGGATTTGGGATCGTTCCCCAGAGTTTGGGGGTTTGGGATCGTTCCCCAGAGTTTGGGGGCCCTTTGGGTGTCATCTGTCGAATTTTGGGCTGGTTTGAGCATCACTGGGTGAACTTTGGGGTGGTTTGAGCTTCGTTTTCTAAACTTTTCAAGCCGTTTGAGAATTTTTGTGGGAATTTTGTGGGAATTTTCTGGGAATTTTGGGCCTCGTTTCCGAAGGTTTGGGATTTCTGAGCATCGTTTGTCCAATTCTGAGTGCTTTGAGCCTCATCTCCTGCACTTTGGGAGGTTTCAGGATCTTTTGTGCCAATTCTTGTGGAATTTCGGGGCTTTCTTGGTCAAACTTGGGGCTTTGTGCGATTTTGGAGGATTTGGGGTGGAATTTTTGGGGCTTCTGAGGGACGTTGGAGCCGCGCTGGGTGAAGTTTGGGGGTGGTTTGGGGTCAGTTTGTGGGATTTCGGGGCCGTTTGAGGCTCTTCAGTGGAAGTCCTGGGACGTTTGGGGCATCTTTGGTGGAAGTTTGGGGGTTTTTAAAGTGCATTCCCCAGAGATTTGGGGTTTTTGAGGTTCATTTCCCAAAATTTTGGGGGATTCAAGGTTTATTTCCCAAAGTTTTGGGGGTTTTGAGTTCATTCCCCAAAGATTTGGGGTTTTTGAGGTTCATTCCCCAAAGTTTTGGGGGTTTTGAGTTCATTTCCCAAAGTTTTGGGGTTTTTGGGGTTCATTTCCCAAAGATTTGGGGTTTTTGGGGTTCATTTCCCAAAGTTTTGGGGTTTTTGGGGTTCATTTCCCAAAGATTTGGGGTTTTTGGGGTTCATTTCCCAAGGTTTTGGGGGTTTCGAGGTTCATTTCCCAAAGATTTGGGGTTTTGGGGGGTTCATTTCCCAAAGTTTTGGGGTTTTTGAGGTTCATTTCCCAAAGATTTGGGGTTTTTGGGGTTCATTTCCCAAAGTTTTGGGGTTTTTGAGGTTCATTTCCCAAAGGTTTGGGGTTTTTGGGGTTCATTTGTCAAATTTTGGGGCCATTTGGGAAGATTTTGTCCGAGTTCTGGCACTTTGGGTCCTTCTTTGGCCAAATTTCGGGCTTTGAGCCTCATTTTTCAGGATTTAGGGTGGTTTGAGCCTCATTTCCTAAACTTCTGGGGCTGTTTGAGCAGCACTTGTGGAATTTCAGGGATTTTCTGTGCAAGTTCTGGGCATTTGGGGGCATTTTGGGCATCGTGTGCCAAAGTCTTGGGACTCCAGAGCATTTCCTGTCGGATTTTGGGGTGGTTTGAGCATTTTCTGTCGGATTTTGGGTTGGTTTGAGCATTTTCTGTCGGATTTTGGGATGGTTTGAGCATTTTCTCTCAGATTTTGGGGTGGTTGGAGCATTTTCTGTCGGATTTTGGGATGGTTTGAGCATTTTCTCTCAGATTTTGGGGCGGTTTGAGCGTTTTCTCTCAGATTTTGGGGTGGTTTGAGCATTTCCTGTCAGATTTTGGGGCCGTTTGAGCATTTTCTGTCGGATTTTGGGGCGGTTTGAGCATTTTCTCTCGGATTTTGGGGTGGTTTGAGCATTTTCTGTCAGATTTTGGGGTGGTTTGAGCGTTTTCTCTCAGATTTTGGGGCGGTTTGAGCATTTTCTCTCAGATTTTGGGGTGGTTTGAGCATTTTCTCAGATTTTGGGGTGGTTTGAGCATTTTCTCTCAGATTTTGGGGCGGTTTGAGCATTTTCTCTCAGATTTTGGGGTGGTTTGAGCATTTCCTGTCGGATTTTGGGGTGGTTTGAGCATTTTCTCTCAGATTTTGGGGTGGTTTGAGCGTTTTCTCTCAGATTTTGGGGTGGTTTGAGCATTTCCTGTCGGATTTTGGGGTGGTTTGAGCGTTTTCTGACAGGTTTTGGGGTGGTTTGAGCATTTTCTGTCAGATTTTGGGGCGGTTTGAGCATTTTCTCTCTGATTTTGGGGTGGTTTGAGCATTTTCTCTCAGATTTTGGGATGGTTTGAGCGTTTTCTGTCAGATTTTGGGGCGGTTTGAGCATTTCCTGTCAGATTTTGGGGTGGTTTGAGCATTTTCTCTCAGATTTTGGGGCGGTTTGAGCGTTTTCTCTCAGATTTTGGGGCGGTTTGAGCGTTTTCTCTCAGATTTTGGGGTGGTTTGAGCATTTTCTGTCGGATTTTGGGGCGGTTTGAGCATTTTCTCTCAGATTTTGGGGTGGTTTGAGCGTTTTCTCTCAGATTTTGGGATGGTTTGAGCATTTTCTCTCTGATTTTGGGGCGGTTTGAGCCTCGTTTCCTGAAATTTTTGGAGGCTGGAGCATCCCGTGTGGGATTTTGGGGTTCTTTGAGGATTTTCTGTGGAACCTTTGGGCGTTTTGAGCCTCATTTCCCAAAATTTGAAGTCGTTTGGGGCTCATTTCCTGAGGTTTTGGATTATTTAGGGATCATTCCCAAAGTTTTGGGGTCATTTAGGGATCATTCCCAAAGTTTTGGGGCTCTGGACCACTTAAACCCAGCACTAAAACCCAATTAAACCCGGGCTTAATTACAAAGCCGTGAGTAAGGAGCGAGTTCAGGGCCCTGGACCACTTAAACCCAGCACTAAAATGTTAATTAAGCCCAGGTTTAATTACCGGGGAGCTCCAACCCCGAGTAACGGCTCCAACCCAGCCCTGAGCGTTAACGAGGTTGAGTTTTAATTACTCAGGGGTGACAGAGCCTTGAGTAAGGAGTGAGTAAGGCCCTGGACCACTTAAACCCAGCACTAAAATGTTAATTAAAGCCAGGTTTAATTACCCAGGGGTGGAGTTGGGCTGGCCTGGGGGGGATTTGTGGTTCCTCCGTTTGCTGGGGGTTTAAATCGCGATTTTGGGGCAATGTGGGGATTTTTTAGGCCGTTTTCAGGCAATTTGGGGGCGTTTTAGGGGAGATTTGGGGGCTGGAATTGGGAATTTTGGGGCTGAAATTCCGAATTTTGAGGCCACAATTGGGAATTTGGGGACAGAATTGGGAATTTGGGGCTGGAATTGGGAATTTGGGGCTGGAATTGGGAATTTGGGGCTGGAATTCCGAATTTTGAGGCCACAATTGGGAATTTGGGGACAGAATTGGGAATTTGGGGCCGGAATCAGGAATTTATGGGAATTCTCCTTTTTTCCCCCCACCAGAGCTTTTTCCAACGGGAGCTTGGAAAATGAAGGTCAGAGGCTGAGGGAGCCACACCTGGAGGGGGCTCACACCTGAAATTCAGGTAAATCCCGGCTTTTCTTGCTGGAAATCCCAGGATTTTTCCCTGAAAACGAGGCGGAAATCCCTCCCTGGGGTGCGGATTTGGGGCTGGAAAAACGGGGAAAAAACGGGAGAAAAACAAGAAAAAAATGGAGAAAAAAAAGGGGAAAACCCCAAATTTCGTTGCCCAAATCCTCGTTTTTCCCTCGGAATCTCTGGATTTTTGGGGATCCCAGTAAAATCCGGGTGTTTTTTCCAAGGTTTCTGGGGGAATTCCCGAATTCCTGAGGTTTTTTTGTCCCCTCAGAGTCGGGATCTGGAGGCGGCCGTGCCCGGAGCCGGGGGAGGATCGATGGACAAGCCAAGCAACCTCTGACTCCGCGGCGTTTTCCGGGATCAAATTCCATGGCAATGTATCCTACAAGGTACCTGGGGGGCTCCTGGCCTTGGGAATTCTCCCAGAAATCCCCTTGCCCACTTCTCTGCCCCTTTTTCTTGAATTTCTGCCCCTTTTTCCTGAATTTTTGTCCCTTTTTTCCCAAATTTTTGTCCCTTTTTTCCCACATTTTTGCCCCTTTTTCCTGAATTTCTGCCCCTTTTTCCTGAATTTCTGCCCTTTTTTTCCCACATTTCTCTGCCCCTTTTTTCCTACTTTTGTGTCGTTTTTCCCCCAAATTTCTGCCCCTTTTTTCCCAAATTTCTGCCCCTTTTTTCCCACATTTCTCTGCCCCTTTTTTCCCACATTTCTCTGCCCCTTTTTTCCCACATTTCTGTCCCTTTGTTCCTCTGCGTTTCTTCCCAATTCCCCGAATTTCTGCCCCTTTTTTTTTTCAATTTTTTGTCTATTTTCCCCCCATTTTCTCGGGAATTTCCGCCTCTTTTCCCCAACCCTTCCCAAACTTTGGATCCATCCCAACCCTTCCCAAATTCCCGGATCCATCCCAACCCTTCCCAAACCCCGGCTCCATCCGTTCCCCCTCGGCCCCGCAGGGTCTCGGGCGAGGAATGCAACGGCATCAACGCCATGGCGGCCGAGAGCGGCCCCGGCACGCGCCTGCGGAACCTCCCGGTGCTGCCGGACGCCCTGGACTCCACGCAGCCGTCGGCGGCGCCGGCGCCGGGCCAGGCCCAGCCCGGCGTCGGCATCGGGGTCAATCCGCCGCCGCCGGAGACGTCCAACCCCAACAAGCCCAAGCGCCAGACCAACCAGCTGCAGTACCTGCTCAAGGTGGTCCTCAAGACCCTCTGGAAGCACCAGTTCGCCTGGCCCTTCCAGCAGCCCGTGGACGCCGTCAAGCTGAACCTCCCGGTGAGCACCGGGCACGCCGGGGGGCGGTGGGGGCAGGGCACAGCTGGGGCTTGGGTGAGGTGGTCCGTGGTTGGATTTGATGGTCTGTGGTTGGGTTTGATGGTCCATGGTTGGGTTTGATGGTCCATGGTTGGATTTGGTGGTCCATGGTTGGATTTGATGTTCCAATGGATGATTTGCTGATCCATGGTTGGGTTTGATGATCCATGGTTGGGTTTGATGATCCAGGGTTGGGTTTGATGATCCAGGGTTGGGTTTGATGATCCTGTGGTTGGATTTGATGATCCAATGGATGATCTGATGATCCAATGGATGATTTGATGATCCAGGGTTGGATTTGATGTTCCAATGGATGATTTGATGATCCAGGGTTGGGTTTGATCTGGAGTTGGGTTTGAGGATCCCAAGCTGGACTCCATCCCGTGATGGAACGCGGGGATCCCGTGGTTGGGCTGGAATTTTCAGGAATTACTCACCCAGAGTCAGGACATCCTGGTGCCTTTGGGGTTAAATTATCCCCAAAAATCCAGAACCAGGAAATTTTGGTGCCTTTGGGGTTAAATTATCCCCAAAAATCCAGAACCAGGAAGTTTTGCTGCCTTTGGGATGAAATTATTCCCAAAAAAATCCAGAACCAGGAAATTTTGCTGCCTTTGGGATGAATAAATTCCTGTTTTCCCAAGAACCTGGCATCAGGAATTTTTGGTGCCTTTAGAATTTAATTCTTCCTTTCCCAAAAACCCAGAATTGGGGCACTTTGGTGCCTTTGGGATTAAATTTCCCAGAATTTCCTCTTTTTTTTAATTAAAAATAAATTTTTAATTAAAAAATTTTAATTAAAAATTGAGAAGAAATCCAGGAATGAACCAGAAGAACCCAGATCCTTTAAAAATCCTTAAATTCCCAATTATTTTTTTTTTCTTCTCAGGATTATTATAAAATAATTAAAACTCCGATGGACATGGGAACAATAAAGAAACGCTTGGAAAATAATTATTACTGGAATGCTCAAGAATGTATCCAGGATTTCAACACCATGTTTACAAACTGCTACATCTACAACAAGGTAGGGAGAAAATTCCCAGGAATTTTGGGGAAAAAAAAACCCAGGAGTGGCTCAATGAGCTCCTGGATTTTTCCCTTTTTTTTTTTTTTTATTTTAAGGGATTTTTTTTTATTATTTTAAGGGATTTTTTTTTTTATTATTTAAAGGATTTTTTTATTTTAAGGGATTTTTTTATTTTAAGGGATTTTTTTTTCTTTTAAGGGATTTTTTTAAAGGGATTTTATTTTTGATTTTAAGGGATTTTTTTTGATTTTAAGGAAATTTTTTTTGATTTTAAGGGAATTTTTTTGATTTTAAGGGATTTGTTTCGATTTTAAGGAATTTTTTTAATGGATTTTTTTGATTTTAAGGGATTTTTTTTTTTTTGATTTTAAGGGATTTTCCCCTTTTTTTGGTTTTAAGGGATTTTTTTTTTGATTTTAAGGGATTTTCCCCTTTTTTTTTGATTTTAAGGGATTTTTTTGGATCAGATCCTTGGGAATTGGGGGCTGGCTTTCCTGTTCTCCAGGAACAGTAAAAGTTGGGAGTCTCCACCTGGATTTTTCCCCCTTTTTTTTTTTTTTTTTCCTGTTTTTTTCGAGGAATACTTAAAGGGATTTTTCCCAGATTTTTTTTCCCCTTTTCTGCTCCATTTTTCCCTTATTTTTCCCTTAATTTCCCCCCTTTTTTCCCCTCCTTTTTCCCTTCTTCCCCCCTTTTTCCCCCTATTTTTCCCTTTTTCCTTCCCTTTTTCTTCCTTATTTTTTCCCCTTTTCCCCCCTTTTCCCATCCCTATTAAAAAACCCCAAATCCACCCCAAAACTCCCTCTGGGAAAATCCCCAATCCCTGTTTTTCCTCCCAGCCAGGGGATGACATTGTCCTGATGGCCGAAGCTCTGGAGAAGCTTTTCCTGCAGAAAATCTCGGAGATGACGCAGGAGGAGACGGAAATCGTCATCGCCCAGAGCAAGGGCCGGGGCCGCGCCCGCAAGGAGGCAGGTGGGCACGGCAGCTTCCCAGGAAATTCCCAAAAATTCCCCAAAAATTCCCCAAAAATTCCCCAAAAATTCCCAGCATGTTCCTCAAAAATTCCCAAAAAAAAATTCCCCAAAAAATCCCAGCACGTTCCCTGCAAATTCCTCAAAAATTCCCAGCAGATTGCCAACGGATCCCCAAAAAATTCCCAGCAAATTCCTCAAAAATTCCCAGCACATTCCCAACAAATAATTCCCAGCAGATTCCCCAAAAATTCCCAGGAAATTCCCAAAAATTTCCCAGCACATTCCCCAAAAAATTCCCAGCACGTTCCCCAAAATATTCCCAGCACATTCCCCAAAAAATTCCCAGCAAATTCCCAACAAATAATTCCCAGAAAATTCCCCCAAAATTCCCAGCAGATTCCCAAAAAATTCCCAGAAAATTCCCAGCACGTTCCCCAAGAATTTCCAGTACATTCCCCAAAAATTCCCAGCAAATTCCTCAAAAATTCTCAGCAGATTGCCAACAGATCCCCAAAGAATTCACAGCAAATTCCTCAAAAATTCCCAGCCAATTCCCAACAAATAATTCCCAGCAGATTCCCAGAAAATTCCCAGAAAATTCCTCAAAAATTCCCAGCAGATTCCCAGCAGATTCCCAGAAAATTCCTGTTCCCCCCTTTTTTCCCCATTTCTCCCCTATTTCCCCCCATTTCCCCCATTTCCCCCTATTCCCCCCTTTCCCCCTCTCTGACTCTCCCTCCCCCCTTCAGTCCCATCCAAGCCGGGCTCCTCGGCGCTGCCCAACACCACCCAGGCCTCGTCCCCGGCGCCTCCGGTGCCGCCGGCGCTGCCGCCGCCCGGCCTGGCGCCGCCGGTGCCGCCGCCGCCCCACGCCTTCCCCGGCGCCGCCGTGGGCCCCGAGCTGCTGGTGCCGCCCGCCATGACCGTGGTGCCCCCCGTGCCCCCCGCGCCCGTCCCGGCACCGCCGGCGCCGCCGGCCCCGCCCGCGGCGCTGCAGCCGCACCCGCCCGTCATCCCCACGCCCGCGCAGCCCGTCAAGGTGAGAGCGATTAGCGCGGGTTAATTGGCCGGTTACGTTGTTGTTGTTGTTGTGTTTATTGTTATTAATGGTTGTTGGGGGTTCATTAGCGTTAATTAGTCTGGTTTGGTTATCAGGATTTGTTATTAACGTTGGTTATTGTAGGTTCGTTAGTATTAAGTTCTGTGATTTGGTATTAGGATTTATTATTAATATTGGTTATTGTAGTGTGTTTAACGTTAATTAGTGTAATTTGGTGTTAGGATTTATTATCAATGTCTGTTGTTGGGGCTTCGTTGGCATTAATTAGTCTAATTTGGTGTTAGGATTTATTATTAATATTGGTGGTTGTGGTTTCATTAGCATTAATTAGTCTGATTTGGTATTGGGGCTTATTATTAACTGGTTATTGTTGGGGGTTCATTAGTGTTAATTAGTCTGGTTTGGTTATCAGGGTTTATTATTGACGTTGGTTATTGTGGCTTTGTTAGTATTAGCTGGTGTAATTTGGTGTCGGGATTTATTATTAACGTTAATTGTTGTTATGGTTTCTTTAGCATTAATTAGTCTAATTTGGTGTTAAGATTTATTGTCAATGTCTATTATTGTGGTTTTGTTAGCATTAATTAGTCTAATTTGGTATTAGGATTTATTATTAATATTGGTGGTTGTGGTTTCGTTAGCATTAATTAGTCTGATTTGGTATTGGGGCTTATTATTAACATTGGTTATTGTTGGGGGTTCGTTAGCATTAATTAGTCTAATTTGATATTGGGGTTTATTGTTAATATTGGTTGTTAATGTGGCTTTATTAGCATTAATTAGTCTAATTTGGTGTTAGGATTTATTGTTATTGTTTCATTGGTTTTAATTTGTTTAATTTGGAATCAAGATTGTTGTAGTTAATTTTTGTGGTTTTTATTATTGCTTTTTTAGTATTAATTAGATTGATTGGATGGTAGCATTTGCAGTTTATGGTGTTTATTGTTAATGTTATCATTTATTATTTTTTATTGCTGTTATTCTGTTATTAATCTTAGTAGTACTCATCATGATAATGCTGATTAGTTGACTTTAATTAATTAGTGACCCCAGAGCAGACACTGCAATTAGTGACCCGAAACTCCAATTAGTGACCCCAGAGCAGAAACTCCAGAATTCCCGCGTCCACCTGGGATTTCCGACGGGAGCGGGAACACCCACGCCCGAACCCCCAAACCCCCCAAAATTCCCCCCAAACCCCCCAAAATTCCCCCCAAACCCCCCAAATTCCCCCCAAACCCCCAAATTCCCCCCAAACCCCCAAAATTCCCCCCAAACCCCCAAATTCCCCCCAAACCCCCAAATTCCCCCCAAAACCCCAAATTCCCCCCAAACCCCCAAAATTCCCCCCAAACCCCCAAATTCCCCCCAAACCCCCCAAAATTCCCCCCAAACCCCCAAATTCCCCCCAAACCCCCCAAATTCCCCCCAAAATCCCGAAATTCCCCCCAAACCCCCCAAAATTCCCCCCAAATTCCCCCCAAACCCCCAAATTCCCCCCAAAACCCCCCCGCTCACCGCGGCGCTCCCCTCCCGCAGACCAAGAAGGGCGTGAAGAGGAAAGCAGACACCACCACGCCCACGGCCATGGACCCCATCCACGACTCCTCCTCCTCCTCCTCGCTGGGCGCCGAGGCCAAGGCGCCCAAGGCGGGCGCGCGGCGCGAGAGCAGCCGCCCGGTCAAGGCGCCCAAGAAGGAGCTGCCGGACTCGCAGCAGCACCCCGGGGACGGGCGCGGCTCCAAGGCCTCGGAGCAGCTCAAGTACTGCGGCGGCATCATCAAGGAAATGTTCGCCAAGAAGCACGCCGCCTACGCCTGGCCCTTCTACAAGCCCGTGGACGTGGAGGCGCTGGGGCTGCACGATTACTGCGACATCATCAAGCACCCCATGGACCTCAGCACCATCAAGGTCAGGGGGGAAAACGGGGGGAAATGGGGTTTGGGGGGGATGTGGGGCGGGGGAATGGGGGGTTTGGGGGAGGGGATGGGGATTGGAGAGGGGAAATGGGGATTGGAGAGGGGAAAACGGGGATTGGAGAGAGGAAAATGGGGATTGGAGAGGGGAAAATGGGGATTGGAGAGGGGAAATGGGGATTGGAGAGGGGAAAATGGGGATTTGAGAGGGGAAAATGGGAATTCCAGAGGAGAAAATGGGGATTCCAGAGGAGAAAATGGGGATTGGAGAGGGGAAATGGGGATTGGAGAGGGGAAATGGGGATTGGAGAGGGGAAAATGGGGATTGGAGAGGGGAAAATGGGGATTGGAGAGGGGAAAATGGGGATTTGGGGGAGGAAATGGGGGTTCGAGAGGGGAAAATGGGGTTTTGGGAGGATTTGAGAGGGGAAAGTGGGGGATTTAGGGGGAAAATGGGGTTTGAGGGAGAAGAAATGGGGTTTTTAGGGGGAAAAATGGGATGTTGGGGAAAATTTGGGGGGGAATGGGGGGTTTGGGAGGAAAATAGGATTTTTGGTGGGATGACATGGGATTTGGGGGAGGAAATGGGATTTTGGGGGGAAGAAATTTTTATAGATCAAAATAAGGGACTTTTTGAACCAAAAACAGTCATTTTATCGACCAAAATAAGAGATTTTTTGACTAAAACCACCTTTTCCTTCAGACCAGAACGAGCCAATTGTTTGCCCCAAACCCAACCCAACCAATTCCCAGCGGAATTCCCGCAGAATTCCCGATTTTCCTGTGGTTTTCCCCTCCTTGCAGTCCAAGCTGGAGAGCCGGGAGTACCGGGACGCTCAGGAATTCGCGGCCGACGTTCGGTTGATGTTCTCCAACTGCTACAAATACAACCCCGCCGACCACGAGGTGGTGGCCATGGCCCGCAAGCTGCAGGTGAGAGCTCCCAGCAGCCCAGGAAAATTCCTTTTTTTTGGGGGGGGTTTTTTTGGTTTTTTTTCCAGTTAAAAAAAGTTAGAATAATTCCTCAAAAAATGCTGATTTAGCAAAAAAAAAAAAAAGAGGAAAAAATGTGATTTTTTGGTTGTGGAAGTGAAGGAAATCAGCTCGGTTTACTGAAAAAGGTTGATTTTTTAGGACCAAGATGGAAAAAAAAGGTGGATTTTGAGTGTCAGAATCCCAAAAAACTGCACGTGGAACCTTGGGAAAGCCCAGCCTCTGGAATAACTCATTTTCCGGCTTTTTTATCTCCAAAAAAAATCCCAATTTTGGGGGGGGTTTTCCGGGGAATTGCAGCTTCTGGAAGAGCTGGGATCCGTGATTTTGAATCCGTGATTCAAAATCCCTGAATTAGCTCGTCTTTGACTCCGTGGATTTTTATTTTCCGACCGTTCTGAGTGGATTTTCCGGGACATTTCCGACGTTTCCTGGTCCAGGTTCTTCCAAACCCGTGGAAATTAAAATTTGATGTACAACCCACCTGGAATGTTGAGTTTTCGACCCTGGAGGATTGAAAAATCTCCAGTTTTAATGTTGGTGGAGCTTTTCCAGCCGGGATTGGAATTTTTGGGATTGTGGAAAACAGAAATAAACTCATAGAGCCTCAAAACGGAGGGGAAATCCTTTCAAATTGAGGTAAATACTTCAAAAAAGAGGGAAATTCCTCCAAAAATAGGGAAAATCTTCTCAAATGGAGTAAAAGCTTTCAAAAGGAAGGGAAATCCTTCAGAAGTGAGGGAAACTCTTTCAAATAAAGAGGGAAACTCCTTGAAAATTGAGTAAAACCTTTCAAAACGAGTGCAAACCTCCGGAGGGATGAAGAGGAGGGTGGGGCTGCGAATCCGTGGTGGAATTAAGGCTGGAGAAGACCTCGAAAGTCATGGAGTCACCCAAAGATGCTCCAGGAAGATGTAGAAGAGCTCAAGAGTGTGAAAGGAGCAGCTTTTAAACGGGAAACGGAGGGAATCGGATAAAATATCCCCCAAAAACCACCTTGGAGAGGGTTGAGCTCTCCAGTGGGAATCCACGGTGGGACCTCGAAGGTGGTCGGATTGACTGAAGGTCCAGAAGATCTCAAGAACCTGAATTTGCAGTTTTTAAACGCCGCGTTGAGGAAATCCCAGGAATTTCCTCCCTAAAAAATGCACCTTGGAGAGAGTCAGAATTCCAGGAAACTCCCAGGATTTCAGGACCCCCCCGTGGGTTGACCCCTTGTGTAGAACCCCGAGCTCCGTAGGGTTTTGGAGACGCCCCCCCGGCCGCCGGTGGCGCCGAGCCCGGCGTCACTTCCCGCCCCGTTCCCTGTCGTTCCAGGACGTGTTCGAGATGCGCTTTGCCAAGATGCCGGACGAGCCGGAGGAGCCGGTGATTCCCGCCTCGTCCCCGGTGGTGGTGCCACCTCCCACCAAGGTGGCCCCGCCCTCGTCCAGCGACAGCAGCAGCGACAGCTCCTCCGACAGCGACAGCTCCTCCGACGACTCCGAGGAGGAGCGGGCGCAGCGCTTGGCCGAGCTCCAGGAGCAGGTGCGGGCTGGCCCGGGGGTCCTGCTGGTGGGGCTTGGGTGGTCACGGCTGGAGGTCGTGGTTGTCCCATGACCATCAGCTCCAGGGGCAGCGAAAGCCTTGGGTTTGTCCTCCCAAAATCATTGGGTTTGTCCGCCCAAAATCATTGAGTTTGTTCATCTAAAATCGTTGGGTTTGTCCACCCAAAATCATTGGGTTTGTCCTCCCAAAATCATTGGGTTTGTCCGCCCAAAATCATTGAGTTTGTTCATCTAAAATCATTGGGTTTGTCCGCCCAAAATCGTTGGGTTTGTTCATCCAAAATCGTTGGGTTTGCTCATCTGAAATCGTTGGGTTTGTTGACCCAAAATTGTTGGTTTTGTCCTCCCAAAGTCATTGGGTTTGTCCACACAAAATCATTGGGTTTGTCCACCCAAAGTTGTTGGGTTTGTTGACCCAAAATCGTTGGTTTTGTCCTCCCAAAGGCATTGGGTTTGTCTACCCAAAGTTTTTGGGCTTGTTGACCCAAAACCCTTGGGTTTGTCAACCCAAAATTGTTGGGCTCGTTGACCCAAAATTGTTGGGTTTGTTCATCCAAAATTGTCGGGTTTGTTGACCAGAATCATTGAGTTTGTTGACAGAAACCGTTGGGTTTGTTTGCCCAGAGTTGTTGGGTTGACTCGAAGTCGTTGAGTTTGTTGACCTAAGATCAGATCATTGGGTTCATTGAGCTAAAATCTGCGAGTTTGTTGACTTGGGAGTGTTGGGTTGACCCAAAATCCTTGGGTTCGTTGACCCAAAACTCCGTGACCAGGAGAGGTCAGGCATGGGTTGGGTTTGATGGTCCTGGAGGTGTCCATGGAAGGACTGGAGGTGACCAAGTGGGGTCAGCGAGAGGTCAGGTTTGATGACCTCGGAGGTGTCCATGGAGGGACTGGGGGTGACCAGGTGGGGTCAGTGAGTGGTTTGATGACCTCGGAGGTGTCCATGGAAGGACCGGACGCTGGGCTGGCTGAGCAGGTTGGGCTCAGCCCAGGGTGGGATCTGACCCCCCCTGGAGAAGTTCTCCAAGCCCCCAGCCCCAGCGTTGGCCGTTCCCCGCAGCTCAAGGCCGTGCACGAGCAGCTGGCGGCGCTGTCCCAGCCCCAGCAGAACAAACCAAAGAAGAAGGAGAAGGACAAGAAGGAGAAGAAGAAGGAGAAGCACAAAAAGAAGGAGGAGCTGGAGGAGGCCAAGAAGAGCAAGGCCAAGGAGCCGCCGCCCAAGAAGGCCAAGAAGAGCAACAGCAACAGCAGCGCCTCCAGGTGGGCCCTTCCCACAATCCCCTGCGGGAGCTGGGGCTTTTCCCCTTCGCTAATTAACCTAATTACTGCGGCGTCGTTAACGAGGGACCTCCTGGTGAGATCAGCTCAGGGTTTGGGGTTGGTGTGGACACCTGGCCAGGCAGGTGGAGCTCGGCCTTGGGTGTCCAGGAGCAAGATAAGCTCAGTTTTGGGTTTCTGAAGAGCTTGGGCTCCGTTTTGGGTGTCCAGGAGCAGGTGGAGCTCAGTTTTGGGTGTCCAGGAGCAGGTGGGGCTCAGTTTTGGGTGTCCAGGAGCAGGTGGAGCTCAGTTTTGGGTGTCCAGGAGCAGGTGGGGCTCAGTTTTGGGTGTCCAGGAGGAGCAAGTTAAGCTCAGTTCTGGGTTTCTGAAGAGCTTGGGCTCGGTTTTGGGTGTCCAGGTGCAGGTGGAGCTCACCTGGGGGTCACCACACCTGTGAGCTCAGCTTTCCACCCCAGCTCCCACCTGAGCTCCTCCTCCAAGCCCTTCGTTTTCAGGGTAAAACCAAACCTCCTCTGGGTTTGGGCCGTGTTTGGGGTGGGTTTGGCTCAGATTCAGGGTGGGTTTAGGTCTCAGATTCCATTTTTTGGTGAAGCTCTGCAGCTCCTGAGGGTTAGAGCTGGGCTTAGGCCGGTTTTAATCTACACAACCGCGGTTTCTGGTCGTGCCCGCAGCGAGAAGGAGCCAGTGGTGGCCAGGTCCTCCAGGTCCTGTGGGTTGGGGCAGGTCTAGGTCGGGTCCAGGTCGGGTTTAGGTTGGGTCTAGGTTGGGTTTAGGCCACGTTTAGGTCGGGTCTAGGTTGGGTCTAGGTTGGGTTTAGGCCGTGTTTAGGCCAGGTTTAGGCCATGTTTAGGCCGGGTTTACGCCGTGTTTAGGCCATGTTTAGGTCATGTTTAGGCCACGTTTAGGCCACGTTTAGGTCGTGTTTATGCCTAACCCACCGTTCTTTGGCCCCGTGAGCAGCAAGAAGGAGCCGGCGCCGGTGAAGCCCAGCAAAGCCGCGCCCGCCTACGAGTCGGAGGAGGAGGAGAAGTGCAAGCCCATGTCCTACGAGGAGAAGCGGCAGCTGAGCCTGGACATCAACAAACTGCCCGGGGAGAAGCTGGGCAGGGTCGTGCACATCATCCAGTCCCGGGAGCCGTCGCTCAAGAACTCCAACCCCGACGAGATCGAGATCGACTTCGAGACGCTGAAACCTTCCACGCTGCGCGAGCTGGAGCGCTACGTCACCTCCTGCCTGCGCAAGAAGAGGAAACCCCCAGGTACCGGCCAAAACCCGGGCTGGGGGGTCGTTCCCCGGGGCTGGGGGGGTTTGGGGGAGGTTTTGGAGGTGTTCTAGAGAGGTTTTGGAGACGTTTTGAGGTGTTTTGGGGAGGTTTTTGAGGTTTTTTGGGGAGGTTTTGGAGAAGTTCTTGAGGTGTTCTTAGGGAGCATTTTGAGATGTTTTTGGGGGGGGTTTTGAGGTGGTTTTTGAGGTATTTTTAAGGAGGTTTTGGAGGTGTTTTTAGGGAGGTTTTGGGGAGGTTTTTGAGGTGTTTTGGGGAGGTTTTGGAGGTGTTTTGGGGGAGGTTTTGGAGAAGGTTTGGGGGAGGTTTTGGAGGTGTTTTTGGGGAGGTTTTGATGTGTTTTGGGAGGTTTTTATGGTGTTTTTGGGGAGGTTTTTGGGGGAGGCTTTTGAAGTGTTTTTAGAGAAGTTTTGGAGAGGTTTTTGGGGAGCATTTTGAGGTGTTTTTAGGGAGGTTTTGGAGAGGGTTTGAGATGTTGTTGGGAAGTTTTTGAGGTGTTTTTAGGGAGCATTTTGAGGTGTTTTGGGGAGGTTTTGGAGGTATTTTTAGGGAGGTTTTGGAGGTGTTTTTAGGGAGGTTTTGGGGAGGTTTTTGAGGTGTTTTTAGGGAGCATTTTGAGGTGTTTTTAGGGAGGTTTTGGAGGTGTTTTTAGGGAGGTTTTGGAGAAGTTTTTGAGGTGTTTTTAGGGAGCATTTTGAGGTGTTTTTAGGGAGCATTTTGAGGTGGTTTTGCCTCGCTGAGATGGTGACAGGTGGGATTCAAAATGGCGGCTGCTGCAGTTCCCGACTCGTTGTAACGATTGGAGATTTTAATTTAAAGTTTCAACTTGAAATTCTTAATTGGGAGTTTGCGACGAACAGATTGGAATGAACCAGCTGAGTTTGGGATGCACCAGTTGAGTTTGGGATGAGCCAGTTGAGCTTGGGATGAACCAGTTACAATGAACTGGTTGAGTTTAGGCCAAACCAGTTGAGCTTGGGATGAACCAGTTGAGTTTAGAACCAACCAGTTGAGTTTAGGATGCACCAGTTGAGTTTGGGATGCACCGGTTGAGTTTGGGATGCACCGGTTGAGTTTGGGGTGCACCAGTTGAGTTTGGGATGCACCAGTTGAGTTGAGTTTGGGATGAACCGCTTGGGATGACCCGGCTGAGTTCAGGCCAAACCGGTTGGGCGGAGCTCATTAACCCCTCATTAACGCCCCCTCGTTAACGCCCTCCCCTTGCTCCCGGCAGAGAAGCTCGACGTCCTGGCCGGCTCCTCCAAGCTCAAGGGCTTCTCCTCGTCGGAGTCGGAATCCAGCAGCGAGTCGAGCTCCTCCGACAGCGACGAGTCGGACTCAGGTTAGCGCTCCCCGCCTCTCCCGACCTTTTCCGGACAAATAAACTCGATTTCATTCCTGCCTCCGCCGTCCATTCTTCTTTGGAATCTCCTGGCCCCAGCCCCTTATTTTATTTTGTTTTATTTTGGTTTTTTTCTCCCTGATTTTTTTACTCCTGGAGCGAGCGCCGTGGGAGGTTTGGCTTGGATGGGGGTTTTTGGGGGTTTTTTGGGGTTTTTTGGGGGGGAAAATGGGATTTGTGTCTGGATGGCGCCGTCGGGAACGTCGCGTGGAGACGGAGGGAGCGGGGGTGGAGAAAAAAAAATGTAGAGCGGGGATTTTATGGAGAAAAAAATGGAGGGGAAAGGGATTTTGTGGAAAAAAATTGGATTTTATGGAGAAAAAAATGGAGGGAAAGGGATTTTGTGGGAAAAATTGGATTTTATGGAGAAAAAAATGGAGGGAAAGGGATTTTGTGGGAAAAAATTGGATTTTATGGAGAAAAAACGTGGCATGGATGGGGTTTTACAGATGAGGAGGGAGGGAGTGGGGGTTTGTGGAGAAAATGGGATTTTATGGAGGAGAAAAGTGGAGTTTTAAGGGAAAAATGAAATTTTGTGGAGAAGAAATGAGAGAACGGGATCTTACGGAGGAAAAAATTGGGAAAAGGATTTTAAGGCGTCATAAATAGAAGGAATGGGATTTTAGGGATTAAAAAAATCAGAGAAAAGGGGATTTTAGGGATAAATCATGGAGGAAATGGGATTTTAGGGATAAATCCCATTTTTATTTTGCGCCACCGGGCGGATTTGGGATCTGGGATCTGGAGGGAAAAAATGGATTTGGAGGGAATTTGGAATTCCAAGGCCCCGGCGTCGCTCCCTGCGCCTCCCTGGGGGTGAAATCTTGATTTTTCCTTGATCCTGATTTTTCCTGATTCGCCTTTTCCTTGCCGTGGGTTTGGGATTTGTCCCCATCCCAAAATCTGAGCTTGAGCCGGGCTTAACTCCAGGAAGTGGGAAGGGTTTGGTGGCTCCAGTGTTGGAAAATCCCATGGAAATATTCGGGATTTAATTCCAGGGTGCGGAGAGGGAGCAAAATCCAAAAATATTCCCAAAAAAAAGGAAAAAAAATCCCCAAAACTGGGGAAAAAAAGGAGCAAAAATGCCAAATAAAATGAAATAATCCCAGAAAAACCAGGACTGAGCTGGATCTGGCAGCGATTCCCAGAGATTTTCCGGGAGAAATACGGAGTTAAGAATCTTTGAACGTTTTAATGAATTTTTTTAGGACGATTTTAAGGAGTTTTCCATCAATTTGGGGTTTTTTTGGAGGAGGTTTAAAGGTTTTGTTGGCGTTTTTAGGTCTGACTTAGGAGTGGGAAAATCCAGGGATCTGGTGCTGAGTTCTTTCCTGGATTTATTGTTTAAATCCTGTTTTTTGTCGGGTTTTTCCTGTTTTTTGGGGTCTTTTTTGCCTGATTTTTCATCAAATCCACCAAAATAAATGCGATTGCACTCATCCCAAATCCAGATCCTTGATTTTTCCCAAAAAAAAAGCAGATGTTGGAACCAGAAAAACCTGGAAAAATCGTTTTTTTGGGATGAATTTCACTCCGAATCACCAAATCCAGGCTTTTTGCCCCAGAAAACCTCGATCTGCCCCCAACATTTTCCCAAAAATCCGTTGATTTTTGTGCTCCTTTTCCAAGATTTCTCAGCCTGGGCAACACCAATTCCTCAAAAACCTGGAGAATTGGCTCCCTTGGATGTCTTGGAACGATAAAAGCCACGGAAGGACTCCAGGAATCCGATTGTTTCCGCGGAATTCTCCCCCAAGACGTGGGAATTCGGCTCCCTCGGGGGGAGTGAAATCCGGATTTCCGGGAGAATTTGGGGAAATTCCCGTAAATCCAACCCGGATTTGACTTTTCCATCCACCCCGGATTTTCCCCCCTGGGGATCCGTGGGTTGGGATCTCCAGAACCAGGGAAGATCCTTCAGGGAAGGCGGTTCCGACCGGGATCCGGCAGCCGGGGAGGAACTTCGGGATCGTCCTTGGGCTTGAGGTCCTTGGAATCTCCTCCTGGAGCTGGGAATTCCAACTGGGAGCCGACGGTCGGCGATGGAATTCGGGGTCGTCCTTGGGCTGGGATCTCCGGGATCCAGGATGATCCTTCTGGAGCAGGAAATTCCAGCTGGGAAGGAAGGTTGGAATCGTCCTTGGGATCTCCAGGGTCCGGGATGGTCCTTCCGGGAACGCGATTCCCACCGGGATCCGGTGACCGGCGATGGAATTTGGGATCGTCCTGGAGTTGGAATCCTTGGAATCTCCTGGGAGCCCCATTCCCACCAGGATCCAATGACTGGAGATGGAATTTGGGATCGTCCTGGGGCTGAAATCCTTGGAATTTCCTGGCAGCCCCATTCCCACTGGGATCCAGTGACCAGCGATGAGATTTGGGATCGTCCTGGAGTTCAGTCCTTGGGATCTCCTCCTGGGAGCGCCGTTCCTGCTGGGATCCAACACCAGCGATGGAATTTGGGATCATCCTGGGGCTGAAATCCTTGGAATTTCCTGGGAGCGCCGTTCCCACCAGGATCCAATGACTGGAAATGGAATTTGGGATCATCCTGGGGCTGAAATCCTTGGAATCTCCTGGGAGCACCGTTCCCACCAGGATCCATTGACTGGAGATGAAATTTGGGATCATCCTGGGGCTGGAATCCTGGGAATCTCCTGGGAGCCCCATTCCCACCAGGATCCACCACCGGCGATGGATTTTGCCGAGGTTCTGCCTCGGGAGCAGCGACGTTCCCAGACCCCTGACGCTGCTCACTCCACGGATTCTCTTGGCCGTCGGATCTTTTTCCAACAATTCTCCTTCTTTTTTTCCTTTTTTTTTTTTTTTTTTTTTGGCGGCAAAATCTCCAGTTCCCGATCCCAGAAATCCCTGGGGAATTCCAGCCAATCTCTGGGGAATTCCAATCAATCCCTGGGAATTCCAGCCAATCCCTGGGAATTCCAGCTCCATCCCTGGGGAATTCCAGTCAATCCCTGAGGAATTCCAGCTCCATCCCTGGGGAATTCCAGCCCCGTTCCCGATCGGTGCCGTCGGGTTCCTCGGGAGCCGTTCCCCAATTCACCTTTTTTCTTTCTCCCCTTTGTTTTTGGCAGAAATGGCGCCGAAACTGAAGAAGAAAGGGCACTCGGGGCGGGAGCAGAAAAAGGTAGGGATGGGATTGGGGTTGGGATTGGGATTGGGATTGGATCCCTGGGGTGGGATCCATGGGTCGGGATTGGATCCCTTAATTGGGTTGGGATGGGACCCGTTAATTGGAGTGGGATCTGTGGGTTGGGATTGGATTCATTAATGGGATTGGGATGGGATTGATGGATTGGATTAATTAGTTGGGTTGGGATGGGATTGATGGATTGGGATTGGATTCATTAATTGGGTTGGGGTTGGATCCATGGATTGGGATGGGATCCATGGATTGGGATTGGGATGCAATCGGTCATTCTGATGACCAAAACCACCTTTTGGTGGTCCAGGAGATCATTTTGGTGACCAAAACCCCATCCTGATGACCCGAGAGGTCATTCTGACAACCCAAAGACCATTTTGGTGACCGAACCCCCATTCTGATCACCCCAGACCTCGTTTGGATGCCCGGCCAGAACATCCCCAACCCCTTCTAACCTTCTCCTCCTCTTCCACCAGCACCACCACCACCACCACCAAGCGGCGCCGGCGCCGCCGCAGCCGCCCCCGGCGCCGCCCCAGCCCGTCCCGCCGGCGCTGCAGCCGCCGCAGCCGCCGCCCGTCCCGCCGCCCGCCGCCACCGCCGCGCCCCTGAAGGCGTCGCCGCCGCCGCCGCCGCCCTTCGTCCCCGGCCCGGTGCCCGTCCTGGAGCACCCGCTGCCCGGCACCATGTTCGACACCATGGCCCATTTCGGCCAACCCATCCTGCACCTGCCCCAGCCCGAGCTGCCCCCGCCGCACCTGCCCCCGGCGCCCGAGCACAGCACCCCGCCCCACCTCAACCAGCACGTGGTGTCTCCTCCAGGTGAGGTTCTTGGGGCTTGATGTCCACCATGGTCTTGTTGGGGTGTCCTAAAGTCCCAGAGGATTGGGAGTGGTGGTGGGTGGGGCTTTTTTGTGGTGGACCTGATGTCCACCGTGGTGTTCTCGGGGTGTCTCAAGAGGAAGAGGATGGTGGTGGGTGGGGGTAAGGGAGGTTCTTGGGGCTCGGTGTCCACCACGGTTTTGTTGAGATGTCCCAATGCCCCAGAGGAAGAGGACGGTGGTGGGTGGGCTCGGTTCCTTCTGGAGGACACCGGGCTGGGGTTGGGAGGCGATGGACAATCCCAGGGAAGGAGCTCTGGTCTCACCAGCAGCTCCTTCCTGGGGCCTTCCAGGAGAGCAGGACGGGGTTGGGTGGGGCTGGGCACTGGTGGACCCACCCCAGGGAAGCTCTCCTGACCTCCCCTCGTCTCCTGGCCCCGCAGCTTTGCACAACGCTCTGCCTCAGCAGCCCTCGAGGCCCAGCAACCGGGCGGCGGCGCTGCCCCCGAAGCCGCCGCGGCCGCCGGCCGTGTCCCCGGCGCTGCCGCCGCCGCAGCCGCCGCCGCAGCCGCTGCTCCCGCAGCCGCCGCTGCCGCAGCCGCCGCAGGTGCTGCTGGAGGACGAGGAGCCGCCGCCGCCGCCGGTGCCGCCGCCGGTGCCGCCAGTGCCGCCGCCGCACCACAACCTCCCCCTGAGCGCCAGCCAGATGCAGCTGTACCTGCAGCAGCTGCAGAAAGTGCAGCCGCAGACTCCGCTTCTCCCTTCAGTGAAGGTCCAGTCGCAGCCGGCGCCGCAGCCGCAGCCGCCGCCGCCTCCCCCGGCGCTGCCGCCGCCGCCGGCGCACCCCGCGGTGCAGCCGCTGCAGCCGCCGCCGCCGCCGCGCCCGCTGCACCTGCAGCCCCTGCCCTTCCCGACGCACCTGGCGCAGCCGCCGGCGCCGCCGCAGCAGCCGCAGCCGCAGCCGCAGGCGCCGCAGCCCCCGCAGCCCCCGCAGCCGCAGGCGGCGCCGGCCAAGGCCCAGCAGCAGGTCATCCAGCACCACCCCTCGCCGCGGCACCACAAAGCCGACCCCTACGGCAGCGGTGAGCGGAGACCGCCGCCGGCAGGAGCGGCACGGGGACGGAGGGACGGACGGAGGGACAGACAGAGGGGTGGACAGAGGGATGGATGGATTGGTGGATGATGGATGGATGGATGGTGGATGGATGGTGGATGGATGATGGATAATGGATGGATGATGGATGGATGGATGATGGATGGATGATGGATGATGGATGGATGATGATGGATGATGGATGGATGATGATGGATGGATGGTGGATGATGGATGATGGATGGATGGATGATGGATGGATGATGGATGGATGATGGATGATGGATGGATGGATGATGGATGATGGATGATGGATGATGGATGGATGATGGATGGATGGATGGATGATGGATGATGATGGACGATGGATGGATGATGGATGATGATGGACGATGGATGGATGATGGATGGATGGATGGATGATGGATGGATGATGGGTGGATGCTGGTGAAGGGTGGGATGGAATTGCCCAACGAGGGCTCATCAGGGATCGGTGGGAATGTGAGGGTGTTGGGGTCTCCAGGTTTTGGGGGTCTTGAGCAGTTGAGGATCTTGGAGGATCTCAAGGATCTCCAGGTGTTGAGGGTCTTGAGTGACCGAGGATCTCTGAGTATGGGGGTCTTGAGTTCTTGAGGATCTTTGGTTTTGGAGGTTCTCAAGATGTTCAAGACCTCAAAGAGCTCCACTTTTTGGGCGTCACGAGTTCTTGAGCACCTCCAGGATCTTCATCTTTGGAGGTTCTCAAGACCTTCAAGATCTCTGGATCCCTTGGGGACATCCTGGTGTCCCCAGGAGCCGGGCTGGGGTTTTTGGGGCTCTCTGGGGGTGTTTTTGGGGCGCTCTGGGGGTGTTTTGGTGGCGCGGTGACGGCGCCGGCGCTGACTGACCGCTCCCCCCCGTTGCAGGTCACCTGCGGGAAGCCCCCTCCCCTCTCATGATGCCTTCCCCACAGATGCCGCCGTTCCAGGGCCTCGTGCCTCAGTCGCCCCCTCAGCAAAACATCCAGCCAAAAAAACAGGTGAAAAAAGGGGATTTTGGGGTCAGGTGAAAAAAAAAAGGATTTTGGGCATCAGGTGAAATAAAAATGGCGTTTGGGGATCAGGTGGAAAAAATACGGGAATTGGGGGCGGATCCTGATCCCGAATTCCCACAGGAATTGTGAGCTGAATCAGGATCAGGATTTGGGTTTGGGATTCTGGGCCCATCCTGATCCCGAATTTCTGTGGCAGGAGCTGCGAGCTGGGTCAGGATCAGGATCGGGATCAGGATCAGGTTTGGGATTTTGGGGTGGATCCTGATCCCGAATTTCCACAGGAGCTGCGAGCTGGGTCAGGATCAGGATTGGGGTCAGGATCAGGATCAGGTTTGGGATTTTGGGGCCCATCCTGATCCCGAATTTCCACAGGAGCTGCGAGCTGGGTCAGGATCAGGATCAGGTTTGGGATTTTGGGGTGGATCCTGATCCCAAATTTCCACAGGAGCTGCGAGCTGGATCAGGATCAGGTTTGGGATTTTGGGGCCCATCCTGATCCCCAATTTCCGTGGCAGGAGCTGCGAGCGGCCTCGGTGGTGCAGTCGCAGCCGCTGGCCGGGGGGAAGGAGGAGAAGCTGCACTCGCCCGTGATCCGGAACGAGACCTTCAGCCCCCCCCTGCGCCAGGAGCCCCCCAAGGGCCACCCCGAGGGCATCAAAGCCACCCCCGGGCATCTCCCCCAGCGTGAGTGCGGCCACCCCGAGCCCCCGGGCAGGGGAGACCCCAAAAAATTCCCCAATTCTGGGCTCAGAATCCCCGATTCAGGTGCTGGGAAAGGCCCAGAATTCCCCGTTTTGGGAACGTCCGTAATTCCAAGGCTCAGATTGGAAATGCCCAGGGTTTCCGGGTTTGGCGGCGGAAATCCCCGGAATTCCAGATTCTGGGGTCTGAGAGCCCCATAATTCCAATTTTCAGATTCCAAGTCCCTGTAATTCCCAATTATGGGATCCAAACCCCCCAGAGTTCCCGATCTTGGGATCCAAAATGCCCAGAATTCCCGATTTTGGGATCCAAAACCCCCAGAGTTCCCGATTTTGGGATCCAAAACCCCCAGAATTCCCGATTTTGGGTTCCAAAACCCCAATAATTCCCAGTTTTGGGATCCAAAACCCCCCGAATTCCCAATTTTGGGATCCGAAATCCCAATAATTCCTGATTTTGGGATCCAAAACCCCCAGAATTTGCAATTTTGGGGCCATAAACCCCAATAATTCCCGATTTTGGAGCCATAAATCCCCGGATT
This sequence comes from Phylloscopus whistleri, assembly GCA_017589585.1. Taxonomy (NCBI): domain Eukaryota; kingdom Metazoa; phylum Chordata; class Aves; order Passeriformes; family Phylloscopidae; genus Phylloscopus; species Phylloscopus whistleri. The sequence continues at coordinate 75,176 of JADMLD010000207.1, forward strand.
TCCCAATTTTGTGATGAGAATTCCGCTCATTCCGTGTTTTTTGGGGGGGGCAGGGCCGGAGCTGAAGCCCCTGGAGGGAGGAGGACCCCGGCCCGTGATCCGACCCCCGGAGCAGAACCCGCCCGCCCCGGACAAGGAGCGGCAGAAACCCGAGCCCAAAACCCCCGTGGCCCCAAAAAAGGTAAAAAAAAAATCAAATTTTGGGGAAAATTCCTCCCATTTTGGGAAAAATTCCCCAAATTCCCATGGAATGCTCAGGGCCCTGCTGGGGTTTGGGGTGGGCTTGGGAGTTTTTGGGTTCCTGCCCCAAAAATGGGATCCAGGAGGGGCTGGGGAAGGGCCGGGGTTGGGTTTTAGTGGAGCTGCCGAGGTCCCACCAGGCTCAGGGGAGGGTTGGACGTCCCGAGGAAGCTGGAGGAGATCCAGGATGGGATCTGGGAGGTTCCAGGGGTTCTTCCATGAGATCCCACCAGGCTCAGGGAGGGGTGGGGTCCTGGGGCACCTGGGGAGCTCCAGGATGGGATCTGGGAGAAGTTCCTGAGGTCCCACCAGGCTGGGGGACCTGGTGAACTCCAGGATGGGATTTGGGAGAAGTTCCTGAGATCCCACCAGGCTGGGGGACCTGGTGAACTCCAGGATGGGATCTGGGGGAACCCCCTGAGGTCCCACCAGGCCCGGGCACCTCCCTGGAAGCCACGGCGGCTCCCGGTGGCTCCCGGAGCCGGCGCTGACCGCGCGCGTCCCCGGCAGGACCTGAAGATCAAGAACATGGGCTCGTGGGCCTCGCTGGTGCAGAAGCACCCGGCGGCGCCGGCGGCGGCGGCCAAGTCCTCCAGCGACTCCTTCGAGCAGTTCAAGCGGGCGGCGCGCGAGAAGGAGGAGCGCGAGAAGGCCCTCAAGGCCCAGGCCGAGCAGGTGGAGCGCGAGAAGGAGCGGCTGAGGAGGGAGCAGGAGAGGATGAGGTGAGGCCACCGCAGGAGGGACACCAGGGACACCAGAAATACCAGCAGGGACACCACAAACACCACCAGGGACACCAGGGACCTCAGGGACACCAGCAGGGACACCACAAACACCAGCAGGGACACCAGCAGGGACACCAGCAGGGACACCACAAACACCAGCAGGGACACCAGGGACCTCAGGGACACCACCAGGGACACCAGAAACACCACCAGGAACACCTCCAGAAACACCAGAAATACCAAACTTACTGTGGTCACTCCTGGTCACTCCTGGTCCCCATTGGTCACTCTGGTCACTGTGGTCACTCCGCAGGAGCCGGGAGGACGAGGAGGCGCTGGAGCAGGACCTGGGGGGTTCCTGGTCACTCCTGGTCACTCCTGGTCCCCGTTGGTCACTCTGGTCACTCTGGTCACTCCGCAGGAGCCGGGAGGACGAGGAGGCGCTGGAGCAGGACCTGGGGGGTTCCTGGTCCCCGTTGGTCACTCCTGGTCCCCGTTGGTCACTCTGGTCACTCCTGGTCACTCTGGTCACTCCCCTGCAGGAGCCGGGAGGACGAGGAGGCGCTGGAGCAGGACCTGGGGGGTTCCTGGTCCCCGTTGGTCACTCCTGGTCCCCGTTGGTCACTCTGGTCACTCTGGTCACTCCGCAGGAGCCGGGAGGACGAGGAGGCGCTGGAGCAGGCCCGGCGGGTGCACGAGGAGGTCCGGCGGCGCCAGGAGCAGCAGCAGCAGCAGCAGCAGCCGCCGGGGCCGGGCCCGGGCGCGGTGCCGGTGCCGGTGTCGGTGCCGTCGGTGCCGTCGGCGTCGGCGGCGTCGGCGCAGCCCCAGAGCTCCCAGAGCTCCCAGTCCATGCTGGACCAGCAGCGCGAGATGGCCCGGAAACGGGAGCAGGAGAGGAGGCGCCGGGAAGCGGTGAGGGAAGGGTTAAACCCGCGGAAGGTTCCGGAAAAACCCACGGAGAGGGTCCCGGGGAATGGGAATGGGATGGCGGGAGTGTCCCCCCCAAAAAAAATGGGGTGAGATGGTGGGGGTGGTGCGGGAAAATGGGGGAAAATAACGGGAATGTTCCCCAAAAAATGGGTTAAAATGATGGGAATATTCCCCCAAAAATGGGTTAAAATGATGGGAATATTCCATCCAAAATGGGTTAAAATGATGGAAATATTCCCCCCAAAAATGGGTTAAAATATTGGAAATGTTCCCCAAAAATCCCCCCAAAAATGGGTTAAAATGATGGGAATGGTCCGGAAAAATGGGTTAAAATATTAAAAATATTCCCCAAAATATGGGTTTAAATAATCAGAATATTCCCCCAAAATGGGTTAAAATAATGGGAATGTTCCCCAAAAAATGGGTTAAAATATTCAAGATATTCCCCAAAAAGTCCCCAAAAATGGGTTAAAATATTAAAAATATTCTCCAAAAATGGGTTAAAATACTAAAAATATTCCCAAAAAAATGGGTTAAAATAATCAGAATATTCCCAAAAAATGGCTTAAAATATTCAAAAAATTTCCCAAAAAATGGGTTAAAATATTTTAAAAATTCCCCAAAAAATGGCTTACAATATTCAAAATATTCCCCAAAAATCCCCCCAAAAAATGGGTTAAAATAATCAAAAAATTCCAAAAAAAATGGGTTAAAATATTCCCCAAAAATCCCCAAAAAAATGGCTTAAAATATTAAAAATATCCCCCCAAAATGGGTAAAAAAAAAAGCGAATTTCCCCCAGCCCCGGGGCGGTTTTTGCCGACGTTTCCCTTCTCCCCTGGCAGATGGCGGCGACGATCGACATGAACTTCCAGAGCGACCTCCTGGCCATTTTCGAGGAGAATCTTTTCTAGGAGAGGCGATCCCGGCCGGGAATTTTGACTCTTACCCAAAAAAAAAAACCCCACAAAAAAAATACAGAAAAAAAAAAAATCCCACACGAGAAAAAAAAAAAAACCAAAAAAAAACCTCAAAAAAAAGTGGAAAAAAATCAAAAAAAATTCAAAAAAAAAAAGAAAAAAATTCCTTTTTTTTTTTTCTCTCTCTTCGCTCTTTTTTTCCCTTTTTTCCTGGCAAAACAAAAAGAAAAAAACCCTAAAAAACCAACAAAAAAAAAAAAAAGGAAGTTCGGATTTTCCGTTAAAACCTTGGAAAAAATTCGGGAATGGGAGCGGGGGCGGGGCTGCCTTACCCCGGAATTCCACTTTGGATTTTTCCTCTTTTTTTTTTTTTTTTTTTCTCTTTTTTCACACCAAAAAAAAAACCAGAAAAAAAAAAAAAGAAAAATTCCTGGGATTTCCCGGGATTTTTAATTTTTTTTTTTTTTTCAGATTTTGGAATTTTTTTGGCTTTTTTTTCCTCCTTTTGTTGCTTTTTTTTCCTCCGGCGGCTGCGGCGAAAACAAAAAAAAAATGGGGGAAAAATTCCCAATTTTGGGCTGGACTGGGGCGGATTTGGGGTTTTTTGGGGAGGGATTCGGGGGGGGAGGGGTGACGCTGCCTCAGGGACTTCCCCCCCTTTCGCCTTTTCCCTTTCTCCTCCTTTCCCACTTTCGGAATTTTCCTCCTTTCCCAAAAATTCCTCTTTTTTCCCTGATATTTTTCCCCTTCTTTATTTTTTATTTTTCCTTTTTTCCCTGATTTTTCCCCCTTTTTTTATTTTTCCTTTTTTTCCCCCGGTTTTCCCCTTTTCCCTGATTTTCCCTTGGTTTTTTCCCTGTGTTTTTCCTTCTTTTTTTCCCTCTCTTTATTTCTTTTCCCGATTTCCCCTTTTCCCTCATTTTCTTTGCTTTTCCCCATTCCCCCCCTTTTTTTTAATTCCCTTTTTCCCCAATTTTTCCTTTTTTTCATTTCTCCTCCCCTCCCTTCCCTTTTCATTCATTTCCCCATTTCTCCCATTTTTTTTCCCCTTTTTTATTTCCCCCTTTAATTCCATTTTCCCTTTTTCATTTCCCCCCCTTTTTTTTTCCTTTTTTAATCCGAATTCCTCCAAAAATCCCCTTTTCCCCCTCATTTTTTACAATTTTTTACCTCCTCCCCCTTTTTTCTCCTCTTCCCCCAATTTCCCCCCTTTTCCCCCCAAAATCGCCGCCCAGCCCGGAATTTTTATTCCCATTTTTTCCCCCCTTTCCCTTCATTTTTTTATCATTATTTTATACAAATCCCCATTTTCCTGCCCCCCAAAAAATCCCGGGAATTCTCCCCGTTTCTCCCCCCCTCCCCCCCGGGGTGTTTTATTAATTATTAATAATTAATTAATTTTATTTGGGTCGGGGTCCCCGCCGGTGCCAATCCCGAGGGTTTTTTTTTCGCCGATCGTGGAAATAAAAAACGCTGCGAGTTTGGTTTTTTGTACAAAAAAAAACACCAAAAAAAAAAACCAAAAAAAAAAAAAAAACACGGAAATTTCGGGTTTTTCCGCCCCTTTTTGTCCCAAAATCCCGGAAAATTCACGGGGGTGGGGGAGGGGGAGGGGAAAAAACGGAATTTAAATTAAAAATATTTTCATGAAACCGGGAGTTTAGAGGAGTTGGGGTTCCCAGGATCGGGGGGTTGGAGCGGAAATGGACAAAAATTGAGATTTTTTTAAAGAATTTTCGGTGGGAATTGACAGAAAATGAGAATTCTGCGAAGTTTTGGGGTTGAAAACGGAAATTCAGGTGGAAAATTTTTTTTTATTTCCTGTTTTTTTAAAAAAAAAAAAGTCAAAAAATTCAACCCAAAAAATTCAGAAAAAAAACCCCGAAATTTAAAGTTGAAATTCGGGGAGTTTCAAGTGGAATTTGACAGAAATTGGAGATTTTGGCTGGAATTTTTAAAGATTTTAATTCATAGGGAAAAGGGGGGAGGGGAAAACGGGGGAGGAACAGAAAAATGAGGAGGAAGAGGCCGAAAAAAAAGAGATTAAAAGGGAAAAATAAAATTTAAAAGGTGGGAAAGGGAGGAAAAAGGGAAAGAAATGGGGAGAAAAGGTTAAAAAATGGGGAAAAGTAATTTTTTTTTTTAAATCAAATTGGGAGGAGAAAAGGCCCCGAGAGACGGAAAAGCGACAAAAAAACGGGGAAAAGTGAAAAGGAAAAACCCGGGGAGGCCAAAAGCCACAAAAAGTTGAAAAATCGGAGGAAAAAAAAAACCAAAAATGCCCCAAAATTCACCCCGGGGAGGCCCCGCCCCCCGCGCGCTCATTGGCTGCTCCCGGGAAGCCCCGCCCCTCTTTCCCGCCGTCCAATCAGCGCTGGGGGGCGGGGCCGGCGCGATCCGAGGCGGAAGCGGCGCCGGGGGAGGGCGGGGGAGGGGCGGCGATCGCGACAGAGGCGACAGCGCCCCCCCGGCGCCACCCCCGCGGTCGCGACAGGTCGGTGATGGCGGCGGGAGCCCCGCGCTGTCGCGACGGAGGTGGCGGGGACGCTGCCGGGCGTGACACGGACACGGCGCTGTCGCGATAAGGGGCGGGGCCAGGGGGGTGGGGCCACACGCAGCGGGAGTCGCGACAGAGTCCGCGCGAGCGACAAGGGCGGCGGAATGTCGCGACAGCTGCGGACGGCGAGTGCCGAGGGGGGAAAAAGGGACAGGGGCAGCGCAATGTCGTGACAGCGCCCTGGGGACAGGGACAGGGCCACCCCCACGGAATGTCACCCGCGGTGGGTGCCACCCGGGAGGGGTGACAGCCCGGGGGGGGTGACACCGGAGTGGGGACACCCTGGAAGGTGACACCCAACGATGGTGACACCCCGGGAGCGGTGACACCCCAGGAGCGGTGACACCCCGGGAGCGGTGACACCCGGCCATGGTGACACCCCGGGGCGGGGCCGCTCCTGGCGGTGCCACCCACGCTGGGAGCGGCAGCGCCGAGGCCGCGGGGACAAGGTGGGGACAGCGGGGGGGCTTTGGGGACAGTGGGGACACCCCGGGGACACCCTGGGGACACCCCGGGGACACCCTGGGGACGGGGCCACCCTGGGGTGGGGACACCGTGGGGACGTTGGTGACGCGGCCGCGTGGGGGTGGGACCCGCAGCTGTCCCCGTGTCCCTCCGGGTGTCCCCAGGTGTCTCCAGGTGTCCCGAAGCCCCTGTTCCTGTGTCCCCAGGTGTCCCCAGGTGTTCCCAGGACCCCCAGGTGTCCCCCCAGGTGTCCCCCCAAAGTGTCCCCAGGTGTCCCCAACCCCCTGTCGCTGTGTCCCCAGGTGCCCCAGCTGTCCCCCCCCGGTGTCCCCAGGTGTCCCCAGGGCCCCCGGGTGTCCCCAGGTGTCGCCAGGTGTCCCCAACCCCCTGTCCCTGTGTCCCCAGGTGTCTCCCCCCAGGTGTTCCCAGGTGTCCCCAAGTGTCCCCAGGTGCCTCCAAGCCCCTTTTCTTGTGTCCCCAGGTGTCCCTGGGTCCCCCGGGTGCCCCCAGGTATCCTCAGGTGTGCCCCCCAGGTGTCCCCAACCCCCTGTCCCTGTGTCTCCAGGACCCCCAGGACCCCCAGGTGTCCCCCCCAGGTGTCCCCCCCAGTGTCCCCCCCCAGGTGTCCCCCCCAGGTGTCCCCCATGCCGCGGGCCCTGCTGTCCTCCTGCTGGCCCCCCCGCGGCTCCTGCTGGCCCTGCGGGCGCTGCTGGCCCGGGGGGCGCTGGCGGTGGCCGCGGTGGCCTCGGGGTCGCCTTCGGGCTCTGGGCGCTGTCGCTGCTGCTGCGCCGCGGGCCCCGCGCGACGCTGCGGTGGCACCGGAGGGACGCGGCCCCGCCGGGGCTCCGGGACGGCACCTTCGGGGAGCACCGGCACCTGCGGCTGCGGGTGCGGGGGGTGCGGGCGGGGGTGCGGGAGCGGTTCCGGGGGGTTCGGGAGCGGTTCCGGGGGGTTCGGGGGGTTCGGGGGCGGGTCGGGGGGTTTGGGGGGGGTTGAGAGGAGGGGTCGGGGGGATTTTGGGGGATTTGGGGCGGTTCTGGGGGATCCTGGGGGGATTTGGGGATGGTTCGGGGGAATTTGGAGGGTTTGGAGGGGGGTTCGGGGCGTTTGGGGGGGATTTGGGGGGATTTGGGGGGTTTTCGGGGGGATTTGGGGTGGTTCCGAGGGATTTTGGGGGAATTTGGGGGTGTTTGGAGGGGGGGTCAGGGGGATTTGGGGCCTGAGGGGGCTTTAGGGGGGTTTGGGGGGTCCCGGAAGGTTCTAGAGCAGTCGGGGGTGGGGATTTCGGGGTCTTAGGGGTGAATTCGGCGTTGGGGACATCCCGGCAGTGACAACTCCGGGGGGTGGGGCTGATTTGGGGGTGTCCCCTCCCCCGCCTTGTCCCCTTTGTCACCCCCGGTGTCCCCCCAGGGCTCGGGGCTGCGGCTCCATTACGTCACCCGGGGTCCCCCCGGCGCCCCCCTGATGCTGCTGCTGCACGGCTTCCCCCAGAACTGGTGCGTGTCCCCGGGTGTCCCCAGTGTCCCCGATGTCCCCAAATGTCCCCAATGTGTCCCCGATGTCCCCAGTGTCCCCAGCTGTCCCCAGGTGTCCCCCAGGTGTCCCCAGTGTCCCCGATGTCCCCGCTGTCCCCGCTGTCCCCAATGTGTCCCCGATGTCCCCAGGTGTCCCCAGGTGTCCCCGGGTGTCCCCAGGTGTCCCCAATGTCCCCAGTGTCCCGATGTCCACAGTGTCCCCAATGTCCCCGCTGTCCCCGATGTCCCCCCAGTGTCCCGATGTCCACAGTGTCCCCAGTGTCCCCAATGTCCCCAATGTCCCAGGTGTCCCCACGTGTCCCCAGTGTCCCGATGTCCACAGTGTCCCCAATGTCCCCAATGTCCCCAATGTCCCCAATGTCCACAGTGTCCCCAGTGTCCCCAATGTCCCCAATGTCCACAGTGTCCCCAATGTCCACAGTGTCCCCAATGTCCCCAATGTCCCCACTGTCCCCGCTGTCCCCGCTGTCCCCAGTGTCCCGATGTCCCCAGTGTCCCCAGTGTCCCCGCTGTCCCCGCTGTCCCCAGGTGTCCCCAGTGTCCCGATGTCCACAGTGTCCCCAGTGTCCCCAGTGTCCCCAATGTCCCCAATGTCCCCACTGTCCCCACTGTCCCCGCTGTCCCCGCTGTCCCCAGGTTCTGCTGGCGTCACCTGCTGCAGGAGTTCAGTCCCCGTTTCCGGGTGGTGGCCCTGGACCTGCGGGGCTGCGGGGACTCGGAGAAGCCCCCGGGCAGGGACAGCTACCGCCTGGAGCTGCTGCTCGGGGACATCCAGGACGTCATCCGGGCCCTGGGGACCCCGGCCGGGACCCCGCGCTGCGTCCTGGTGGGGCACGACTGGGGAGGGGTCCTGGCCTGGGAGGTGGCCTCGAGTCACCCCCAGCTGGTGGAGAAGCTGGTGGTGATGGACGCGCCCCAGCGGGGGGTGATGGCAGGTGACAGGGAGACCGGGGACACCTGGGGGGACAGTGGGGACACCGGGGACACTGGGGACACCGGGGACACCGGGGGCACCTGGGGGGGGACAGTGGGGATACTGGGGACAGTGGGGACAGCGAGGGGACATTGGGGACATAGGGGGACACTGGGGACATTGGAGGGACACTGGGGGGACACCTGGGGGGACACTGGGGATACTGGGGACATTGGGGGGACAATGGGGACACTGGGGCGACACCAGGGACACTGGGGCACTGGGGACACTGGGGCACTGGGGGGACACTGGGGAGACATGGGGGACATTGGGGACACTGTCCCTGTCCCTGTCCCCACAGTGACCCCAGGGTGACCCCATGGTTTCCCTGTCCCTGTCCCATCCCCGGCCCTGTGTCCCTGTCCCTGTCCCACCCCTGTCCCATCCCTGTCCCTGTCTCTGTCCCAGGTTTCACCGCTCGTCACCCATCCCAGCTGCTCCGTTCCTGTTACATTTTCCTGTTCCAGCTGCCCTGGCTGCCCGAGCTGCTCCTGTCCCTGGCTGACTTCCAGGTCAGCCCTGACCACCCCTGTCCCCTCCCTGTCCCCTCCCTGTCCCCCCTGTCCCCTCCCTGTCCTCCCCCCATCCCCTCAGTGCCATCTCCCACCCCGAGGAGCTCCTCAAGGAGCACCAACACCAAAGTTGCCGTGTCCCCCTCTTTGTCCCCGATTTCCGGGGCTTTGGTGGCACCCAGACCTCGTGTCCCCCATTTCGTCCCCAATTTTTGGGGGCTCGATGTCACCCGGACCTCGCGTCCTCCGTTTCGTCATCGTTTCCCCCACTGTGTCCCCAGTTCGGGGGTCCTGGCCCCGCCCAGCCCGGTGTCCCCTCCCGGTGTCCCCACAGCTGGTGAGGACGTTCCTGACCGGTGCCCGGACGGGGATCCAGGACCCGGCCCGGCGGCTCTCGGAGCAGGAGTTGGACTCGTACCTGTTCAGCCTCTCCCAGCCCGGGGGGCTCAGCCCCCCCCTGCACTACTACCGCAACCTCTTCCGGTGGGCGGGGCCCGGAGGGGGCGGGGCTGGGCCTGGGTGGGCGTGGCTGGGGGGGCTGGTGGTGGTGGGACCCCATTGAGACGATCCCAGTTGGGTTTGGGATGATCCCAGTTGGGTTTGGACGGTCCCAGTTGGGTTTGGGATCTTCCCAGTTGGGTTTGGATGATCCCAGTTGGGTTTGGACGGTCCCAGTTGGGTTTGGATGATCCCAGTTGGGTTTGGGATGATCCCAGTTGGGTTTGGATGATCCCAGTTGGGTTTGGACGATCCCAGTTGGGTTTGGATGGTCCCAGTTGGGTTTGGATGGTCCCAGTTGGGTTTGGGATGATCCCAGTTGGGTTTGGATGATCCCAGTTGGGTTTGGGGCGATCCCAGTTGGGTTTGGGTGATCCCAGTTGGGTTTGGGGTGTTCCCAGTTGGGTTTGGATGATCCCAGTTGGGTTTGGGTGATCCCAGTTGGGTTTGGATGATCCCAGTTGGGTTTGGATGATCCCAGTTGGGTTTGGGGCGATCCCAGTTGGGTTTGGATGATCCCAGTTGGGTTTGGGGTGATCCCAGTTGGGTTTGGATGATCCCAGTTGGGTTTGGGTGATCCCAGTTGGGTTTGCATGATCCCAGTTGGGTTTGGATGATCCCAGTTGGGTTTGGGGTGTTCCCAGTTGGGTTTGGATGATCCCAGTTGGGTTTGGGGTGGTCCCAGTTGGGTTTGGGGCGATCCCAGTTGGGTTCTCTTGGGTTGGGTGGTCTCAAGGTGTCCCCAGGGTGTCCCCAGGGTGTCCCCAGGTGTCCCCAGGGTGTCCCCAGGGTGTCCCCAGGTGCCCCCAGGTGCCCCCAGGTGTCCCCAGGTGCCCCTGACCCCGCCCCTCCCCCCAGGGACACGCCCATCCCGCGGGAGCCGCCCCCTCCCCCCACGCTGCTGCTCTGGGGCTCCCGCGACGCCTTCCTGGACCCGCGCCTTGGCCCCGCCCACCTGCGCTGGCTCCGCCCCTCCGCCAGGCTCCGCCTCCTGCCCGGCGCCTCCCATTGGCTGCCCGACGAGAGGCCCCGCCTCCTGGCCAAGCTGATTGGAGAGTTCCTCGGGGGAGGGGGCGGGGAGGGGTCGTAGCCACGCCCAGATTGGGCGGGGGGGGAGGAGCCCAACATCTGGATGGAGCCCCTGGGGGGGGGTGATGGGACCCCCCCCTCCAACATCTGGAATGGACCCCAACATCTGGGAGGGGGCGGGGCTGGTGGGCGGTGGGACCCCAACATCTGGATGGGGGAATCAACATCTGGATGAGCACCCCAACATCTGGACGAGGACCCCGGAGGTCAAGGTGGGGACCCCAACATCTGGATGGGGACGTCAACATCTGGACGAGGGCCTCGCCCAGTGGGGGAAGGTCCCTTCCCCCCCCCCCACATCTGGACAAGGCCCCAGCGTGGGGGGGGGTGGGTGGGGACCCCCCCCAACATCTGGACTGTGACGTCAGCACGGGACACGCCCCCTCCCCGCCCCCAAATAAATTCGGGTGACACCGAAAAGGGGGGGAGGGGCTTTTCTTTTGGGGGGGGGGGTGGAATTTGGGGTGCGGGGGGAGGGGCCCGGGGAGGAATTTGTGGGGGGGCGGGGATTCGGGAATTTTGGGGGCGTTGGGGGGTGGAGTTTGGGTGCGGGGAGAGGGGGGAGGGGTGAGAATTTGGGTGGGGGGAGGGGTGCGGGGAATTTGGGTGCCTCCCCTCCCCTCCCCCCCCCGGGCCCGGTTTAAGCCTCTTAAGGGGCCCCGGCGGCCGCGGATTAACGGGGGGAGGGGGGGGGAGGGGCGGGAGAGACCCCGCGCTGCCCCTCCCCCACCTCTCCCCTCCCCGGGTGCGCCCGCCCCGCCCCTCCCCCACTCCCAGTTTAACCAGTCGGACCGGCCGGACTGGGACTGGGCACGGGGGTGGGGGAGGGGCAGAGTCACACCTCCCGCGCCCCTCCCCCACCCACCCCCGCGGGGTGGCACCGCCGGTGTCCCCAAGGTGTCCCCAGGTCCCCACCGCCGTCACCGCCGTGTCCTGTCCCCTGTCCCCGTGTCCATCTCCGGTGTCCCCTCCGTGTCCCCGCTGGTGCCACCACCGTGTCCCTGTCGCTGTCCCCGTCCGCGACACTCCCATGTCCCCAAGCCATCCCCCGGTGTCCCCTCCGTGTCCCCATCCCCGCCACCACCGTGTCCCCGTGTCCCCTCCGTGTCCCCATCCCCGTCACCGCCGTGTCCCCGTGTCCCCTCCGTGTCCCCTCCGTGTCCCCATCCCTGTCCCTTCCCTGTCCCTGTCCCTGCCATGTCTGAGTGTCCCCGCCGTGTCCCCATCGCTGTCGCTGTCGCTGTCGCTGTCGCTGTCCCCGCCGTGTCCCCGCCGTGTCCCCCCCGTGTCCCGTGTCCCGTGTCGGTCCCCGCGTTGCCATGGCCGCGGCGGGAAAAAATAGGGCACGGGGAGGGGCCGGGGACACCGGACACGGGGACAGGGACACCAGGGATGGACACGGGGACATGGCGGGGACACCGGACACAGGCACGGGGACACCAGGGATGGACACGGGGACAGGGACACCGGGCACGGGGACAGGGACACCAGGGATGGACACGGGGACACGGCGGGGACACCGGGCACGGGGACAGGGACACCAGGGATGGACACGGGGACACGGCGGGGACACCAGACACGGACAGTGGGACATGGAGACGGACACGGGGACACCATACATGGACACGGGGACAGGGACACGGGGACATGGCGGGGACAGGGGACATTGGACACCGGACACGGGGACACCAGGGATGGACACGGGCACGGGGGAGACACTGACACGGGGACATGGGGGGGACACTGACATGGACACGGGGACACCGGGACACCGGGACACCGGACACGGGGCCATGGAGGGGACACTGAGATGGACACGGGGACACAGGGACACCGACACGGGGACATGGGGGGGACACTGAGATGGACACGGGGACACCGGGACACCGGGACACCGACACGGACACGGGGACATGGGGGGGGCACAGAAGGGGACCGAGGGGACACCGACACGGACACGGGGACATGGGCAGGGGCCGGGGGGACACGGCCATGGGGACACGGACACGGACAGAGGGACACAGCGCTCCCAGTCCCTCCCAGTATCCCCAATCTCCCCAGTATTCCCAGTCCCTCCCAGTGCCCCCAGTCCCCCCAGTTTCCCAGTATTCCCAGTATCCCCAGTATCCCCAGTCCCTCCCAGTATCCCCAATCCCCCCAGTATCCCCAATTCCCCCAATATCCCCAGTATCCCCAGTACCTCCAGTATCCCCAGTATCCCCAGTCCCTCCCAGTATCCCCAATCCCCCCAGTCCCCCCAGTATTCCCAGTATCCCCAGTCCCTCTCCCAGCCCCGCCCCTTTCCCCGCGCTCCGGAGAAGGGGGCGTGGCCTCACGCCCCGCTCCTCCATCACGTGACCACAGGTGCGCCCCGCCCCCTCCCCCCACCCCCCCTCCCCGCACCTGGCGCTCGCGCCGCGCCCGCCCGAACCCGCCCGGAACCGCCCGAACCCCCTCGGAACCGCCCCCGGAACCGCCCGAAGCCTCTCCGAGCCCACCCGGGGCTTGGCCGAGCCCACCCGAAGCCTCTCCGAGCCCACCCGGCGCTGCCGAACCCACCCGAAGCCTCTCCGAAGCTCTCCGAGCCCACCCGAAGCGCGGCCCGAACCCTCCCGAGCAGCGGCCGAGCCCGAGCCCGAGCCCCGGCGGGCTCCGGTGGCCGCGGTGGCCCCGGCGGTGGCCCCGGGATGGTGGCGGCCCCTCCGGCCGCGGCCGCCGCCATGCGCCGGGGGTTCCTGGTGCCCGAGATCCGCCCGCTCGACCAGTACGACGGGGCTCGGGCTCGCAGCGCCGCCAGCCTGGCCTGGGCCATCGCCACCGGCTACGGCGGCGCCGGTAGGAGCGGGCGGGGACAGCGGCGGCGGCGGCGGCGGGGACGGCGCGGAGGGGGATGGGGGGCGTGCTGCGGCGCGGGGGGGGGGGGCTCGGTACCACCGGGGAGGGGTCTCGGTACCGGGGAAGGGTCTCGGTGGTACTGGGGGAGGGGTCTCGGTGATCCCCGTGCAGGTCCCGGTACCGAGGGGGCGTTCCGGTACCGGGCAGGGGTCTCGGTACCGGGGAGGAGTCTCGGTACCGGGCAGGGGTCTCGGTACCGGGGAGGGCTCTCGGTATTGGGGAGGGGTCTCGGTGGTACCGGGGAGGGGTCTCGGTGGTACCGGGGAGGGGTCTCGGTGATCCCGGTGCAGGTCCCGGTACCGAGGGGGGGGGTTCCGGTACCGGGCAGGGGTCGCGATCCCCCTGGGGGATGCGGTTAAAGGGGGGTGGGGGATGCTCCGTACCGGGGAGGGTCTCGGTGGTACCGGGGAGGGGTCCCCGGTACCGTGGGTGGTACCGAGGAGGGGGGGGCGGTTCCGGTACTGGGGAGGGGTCCCGGTGGTCCCGGTGGTCCCGGGGGGCGATGCCCGGTTTGGGCTGGGGGGGTCCCGGTCCGGGGGGGATGCGGTGAAAGGGGGCGGGGGCTGCTCCGTGCGGTACCGGGGGGGGGGTCCCGGTACCGAGGGGGCGTCCCGGTACCGAGTGGGGGTCCCGGTGGTCCCGGGGGGGCTGCGGTTAAAGGGGGGGTGGGCTCCGCTCCGGAGGGGGGGGGGCGGGGGCGCTGCCGGTCCCGCCGTTGGGGGGGGGGAGGGGTTTGATTTGGGGAGGGGTCCCCGGGGATATTTTGGGGGGGGGGCGGGGGGGGTCCCGCTCTCCCCGGTACCGGAGGGGGGGGGGGGTGGGGGGGTCCCCCCCCAATCCCGGGGGTTCCCGCCCCTCCCCCCCCGCCCCTCGGGCGCTTTTGTTGCGGTCTGGGGGAGGGGGCTGTGACGTCGCGCGGTGACGTCACAGGGAGGGAACCCCCCCTCCCTTTAGCTCCGCCCCCTGCGGTGTTGGGGGGGGGAGGGGTCGCCCCCCCACAGGGGGGGGGGTTTGGGAACCCCCTCCCCAACAGGGGGACCCCCCGGGGGTTTTGGGGACCCCCCAGGTGTTTTTGGGACCCCCCAGGTGTTTTTGGGACACCCCCCCCCAGGTGTTTTTTGGGCCCCCCCAGGTGTGGTTTTGGGACCCCCCAGGTGTTTTGGGAACTCCCCCTCAGGTGTTTTTGGGACCCCCCGGATATTTTTTGGGACTTTCCAGGTGTTTTTTGGGACCCCCAGATATTTTGGGACCCCCCCCCTCCAGGTGTTTCAGGCCCCCCCCCGCAGGTGTTTTTTGGGACACCCCAGGTGTTTTTGGGACCCCCCAGGTGTTTTTTGGGACCTCCCCAGGTGTTTTTTGGGACCTCCCCAGGTGTTTTTTTCCTGCCCCCAGTCCCTCCCAGTCGTTCCCAGTTCCCCCCCCAGGGGTCAAAGTCCCTCCCCTCCCCCCCCAGTGCCCTTTGGCCGGGGGGAGGAGCAGAGGGAGGGGCCGGGTGGGGGAGGGGAGCGATTTACACCCCTGGGGGGGCCTGGGACAGGTGAGGGGCAGGTGAGGGTCCCGTGGGACAGGTGAGGGTCCCGTGGGACAGGTGAGGGACAGGTGAGGGTCCCACGGGTGCCGTGGCACAGGTGAGGGTCCTGTGGGTGCCATAGGACAGGTGAGGGTCCCAGGTGTCCCCCCCGCCCCCCATGGGTGTGGCCCCTTCCCCCCCCCCCCCCAGCCGGGGGTGGGGCAGGTGAGGGCGTGGCCGGGTGCCAGCTCCCCTCCCCCACCCGCCCGTGGGCGTGTCCCTGCCCCACCCCCCGCCCCTGGAATGTGCCCCTCCCCCACCCGCGGGGCCCTGGGCCGGGAGGTTTGGGGGTGCCTGGGGGGGCCCCAAAACTCCTCCTGGGGGCAATTTTGGGGTCTCCATGGCCACTTTGGGGTCTCCATGGTTGGTTTGGGGTCTCCATGGCCATTTGGGGTCTCCATGGCCATTTGGGGTCTCCATGGCCATTTGGGGTCTCCATGGTTGGTTTGGGCTCTCCATGGCCACTTTGGGGTCTCCATGGCCACTTTGGGGTCTCCATGGCCAATTTTGGGGTCTCCATGGCCACTTTGGGGTCTCCATGGCCAATTTTGGGGTCTCCATGGCCACTTTGGGGTCTCCATGGCCACTTTGGGCTCTCCATGGCCATTTGGGGTCTCCATGGCCATTTTTGGGGTTCCCGTAGCCGCCGAGGTTCTGTGTGGTCCCTGGGGGTCTCGGTGGTCGTTGCTGGGGGCTCCACGGCCCCAGCTGGGGTTGGTGGTGTCTGTGCTGGGTCCGTGTCCGTCTGTCCATGGTGGCTCAGTGTCCGTGTGTCCGTGCTGGGTCCGTGTCCGTCTGTCCATGGTGGCTCAGTGTCCGTGTGTCCATGGTGGGTCCGTATCCATCTGTCCATGGTGGGTCAGTGTCCGTGTGTCCATGGTGGCTCAGTGTCCGTGTGTCCATGGTGGGTCCGTATCCATCTGTCCATGGTGGGTCAGTGTCCGTGTGTCCATGGTGGCTCAGTGTCCGTGTGTCCATGGTGGGTCAGTGTCCGTCTGTCTACAATGGCTCAGTGTCCGTGTGTCCATGGTGGCTCAGTGTCCGTGTGTCCCCATGACCCCTGACTGACCCCAGATGACCTCGCTGTGACCTTTGACCCCAATTGCCCCCTGTTCCCCCCAGGGACCCTTTCCGCACCCCCCCCCCGTGTCCCCGACTGTCCCCGTATCCCAGAATCCCATTTTTAACCCAATTTCCCCATTTTTAACCCAATTTCCCCATTTTTTTAACCCCTTCTTGCCCATTTTTAACCTGATTCCCCATTTTTTAACCCGCTCTTTCCCGTTTCCTGACCCAATTTCCCGGTTTTTTGACCCAAATTTCCCGTTTCTGACCCAGGGAACGTCCCCGAGGAGCTGCGGGACCCCTTCTACACCGACCAGTACGCGCAGGAGCACCTGAAGCCGCCGGTCGAGCGCCTCCTGCTGGCCTCCGACATCTACTGCAGGGCCTGGAGCCACGCCCTGGCCACGCCCCGCCCGGCCACGCCCCCCGGGGCCACGCCCCCCGCGGCCACGCCCGAGCCCCCCCCGCGGGACCTGGGGGCGCTGCTGGCGCTGCTGGCGGGGAGGGGGCTGCCCCCCACCCTGCAGGGGGTCCCGGTCCGCGCCCAGGACCTGCAGCAGAGACCCATCCGCATGGTACTGGGAGCACTGGGAGGGACTGGGAGGGACTGGGAGGGGTTTGGAGGGGACTGGGAGGGACTGGGAAGGGATTAGGGGGGACTGGGAGGGGTTTGGAGGGCACTGGGAGGGACTGGAAGGGACTGGGAGACAGTTGGGGGGATACTGGGAGCACTGGGAGGGACTGGGGGGAACTGGGAAGGGATTAGGGGGCACTGGGAGGGGTTTGGAGGGCACTGGGAGGGACTGGGAGACAGTTGGGGGATACTGGGAGCACTGGGAGGGACTGGGAGGGGACTAGGAGGGGTTTGGAGGGGACTGGGAGGGACTGGGAGGGACTGGGAGGGGACTGGGAGGGGACTGGGAGGGACTGGGAAGGGATTAGGGGGCACTGGGAGGGGTTTGGAGGGCACTGGGAGGGACTGGGAGACAGTTGGGGGATACTGGGAGCACTGGGAGGGACTGGGAGGGGACTAGGAGGGGTTTGGAGGGGACTGGGAGGGGACTGGGAGGGACTGGGAGCACTGGGAGGGACTGAGATGGGACTGGCGGGGAACTGGGAGACAGTTAGGGGGATACTGGGAGCACTGGGAGGGATTTGGCAGGGACTGGGGGGGATTGGGAGGGACTGGGAGGGACTGGGAAGGGATTAGGAGGGACTGGGAGGGAACTGGGAGGGACTGGGAGACAGTTAGGGGGATACTGGGAGCACTGGGAGCACTGGGAGGGGGATACTGGGAGCACTGGGAGGGACTGGAAGGGACTGGGAGACAGTTGGGGGATACTGGGAGCACTGGGAGGGGTTCGGAGGGGACTGGGAGGGAACTGGGAGGGACTGGGAGGGGATTAGGGGGGGCTGTGAGGGACTGCGAGGCAGTTGGGGGATACTGGGAGCACTGGGAGGGGACCGAGGGGGACTGGGCGGTGATAGGGGGATACTGGGAGGGAACTGGGAGGGACTGGGAGACGGTTAGGGGGATACTGGGAGCACTGGGAGGGGTTTGGAGGGGACTGGGAGGGAACTGGGAGGGACTGGGAGACGGTTAGGGAGATACTGGGAGCACTGGGAGGGGTTTGGAGGGGACTGGGAGGGAACTGGGAGCACTGGGAGAGAGTTAGGGGGATACTGGGAGCACTGGGAGGGACTGGGCGAGACTTGGAGATGAGGGGGGGATACTGGGATGGACTGGGAGGGACTGGGATGGACTGGGAGGGACTGGGATGGACTGGGAAGAACTGGGGAGGTACTGGGGGAGACTGGCGGGGAACTGGGAGGGGAGTTGGATTGATACTGGGAGCACTGGGAGGGCACTGGGAGCACTGGGAGCCGTTTGCGCCCCCCCCCCTCATTAATCTCATTAAGGCCGAGCCGCTTTAATTGGCCGTTAATTGGCTCAGCCCAATCCCATTAACCCTCCCCGCCCCGTGGCCACGCCCCCTTTCCCTCACCGACCACGCCCATTCCTCATTGGCCACGCCCCCTCCTGCTTGGCCACGCCCACCCCGGGGTCCTGGAAGGGCGGGGGAAGCCCCGGGACCCCCAAAAAATGACTCAGGACCCCCCAAAATCGCCTCGGGACCCCCCAAAATCGCCTCGGCACCCCCAAATTTCCCCCCCAGGACCCCTCAAATCCCCCAATTCACCCCAAACCCCAAAATTTCCCCCCAAATTCCCCCCAGTCCTCCCCCAGGACCCCCAAATCTCCAATTTTTTCCCCCAAAATCCCAATTTTCCCCCCCCAAAATCCCCAATTTTTTCCCCCAAATTTTTTAACCCCTTCTTGCCCATTTTTTTAACCCATTCTTTTCCATTTTTTTGACCCAATTTCCCCTTTTTTTAACCCAATTTTTTCCCAAAATCCCATTTTTTTTCCCCAAAACCCCAATTTTTCCCCCCAAATTCCCCCCCTCCCCAGGCCGCCCACCTGGCCCTGATCGATTCCCTCATGGGCGCCTTCGTCGCCGAGGCCACGCGGAATTTGGGGGCCCCCCCGGGAGCCCCCCCGGGCCCCCAGTCCTGGGAACCCAAAATCCTGGCCTGGCTGGACACGGTGAGTTTGGGGTTTTTGTGGGGGGGGATTTGGGGTTTTTTTGGGGGGGATTTGGGATTTTTTTGACCCAATTTCCCCCTTTTTTGACCCAATTTTCCCCCCCAAAATCCCAATTTTTTCCCCCAAATTTTTTACCCCAAATCCCCCCCCAAAAAAACCCCCAAATTTGGATTTGGGATTTGGGGTTTTTTTGGGGGGGGATTTGGGGTTTTTTGGGGGGGATTTGGGGTTTTTTTGGGGGGGGATTTGGGGTTTTTTGGGGGGGGATTTGGGGTTTTTTGGGGGGGATTTGGGGTTTTTTTGGGGGGGGATTTGAGGTTTTTTGGGGGGGGGGATTTGGGGTTTTTTGGGGGGGATTTGGGGTTTTTTTTGGGGGGGATTTGGGTTTTTTGGGGGGGATTTGGGGTTTTTTGGGGGGGGAATTTGGGGTTTTTTGGGTTAAAAAAGTGAAAAATTTGAATTTTTGGGGATTTTTTTCAGGTGAATCGGAAGCTGCAGGAAAGCACCGAGAAGGAGGGGGGGGGGGACACCCCCAAATCCGGGGGTCCCCGAGCCCCCCGCGGCCCCCCCGGCCTGCGCCCACAAGGTTGGTGGGGGTCCCCGAAATTTGGGGGGGTGAAAAAACCCCAAAAAGAGCAGAATTCAACCCAAAAATCTCCCCCAAAAATCGCTTTTTTTTGGGTCTCTTTTCTTTCTGCTTCGGTGGTTTTGGGGATCGCTCTGGATTTGGGGATTTGGGGGGTGGAAATGGTGAATTTGGGGTGAAATGGCCCCAAAAAACTGGACAAATCACCCAAAAAATCAAGGAAAAGCCACAAAAAAAAACCCCAAAAACACCCCCCCCAAAAAAAAAAATTGACTGAAAATCACTCCAAAAAAATCACCAAAAAGTAAAAAAAAATATCCCCTAAAAATAAAAAAATTCAACGGAAGATCAGCCCAAAAATCACCAAAAAAACCCCACAGAAAACTCCTCCAAAAATAAAAAAAAAATTCACAGAAAATTACCCAAAAATCAAGGAAAAGCCACCAAAAAACTCCTAAATACACCCCAAAAACCAACCAAAAAAATCAACAGAAAATCACCCAAAAATTCACAAAAAAATTTTAAAAAGATCAATAAAAAATCCCCCCAAAATAAAAAAAATCAGTGGAAAATCAGCCCAAAAATCACAAAAAAATCCCCAAGAAAGCACCCAAAAATAAAAAAATTCAACTGAAAATCACCCAAAAAACCAAGGAAAAGACACAAAAAACCCCCAAAAACCAGAAAAATCAACCGAAAATCGCCAAAAAAATCACCAAAAAGTAGGAAAAAATCAACAAAAATACCCCCAAAATAAAAAGAATCGACTGAAAATCAGCTCGAAAAATGATCAAAAAGTAAAAAAAAAAAAATCAAGAAAAACAAAGCTGCCAAAAAGAAAAGAATTCAACTGAAAATCACCCAAAAAATCACCAAAAAAGTAAAAAAAAAAATCACAAAACGCCCCCTAAAAACTAAAAAATCAACTGAAAATCACAAAAAATCACCAATAAGTAAAAAAAAGAACAAAAAAACTCCCAAATCCGCCCAAAATGACAAAAAAAAACCAAACAAAAAAATCACCTGAAAGTCCCCAAAAAATAAAATAATTCCCCAAGGAGTCAGCCCCAAAAAATCCCCCCAAAATCGCCCTGAATTCATCCAAAACTCAAAAAAAAAATCCCCAAAAAATCAAAAACATCAAAAAAATCCCCTCCAAAAAGGCCAAAACGTCAATAAAAAACAACAAAAAAATTTCCCCAAATACCAAAAAAAATCCCAAAAATCTCCCACAAAAAGGCCAAAAAATCAACAAAAAAACCACCAAAAAAATCCCCAAATATCAAAAAAAATCCCCAAAAAATCCCAAAATTACCCCCTGCCAAAAAGGCCAAAAATCAACAAAAAAAAACCACAAAAAAATCCCCAAATATCAAAAAATAATAATAAAAAAAATCCCCAAAATCCCCCAAAAAAGGCCAAAAAAATCAACCAAAAAACCACAAGAAGAAAATCCCCAAATATCAAAAAAATTCCAAAAAAATAAAAAAAATCCCAAAAATCCCCCCCAAAACTCCAAAAAATTAACAAAAAAAAACCACAAAAAAAATTCCCCAATATCAAAATAAATCCCAAAAAAATCAAAAAAAACCCAAAAAATCCCCCCAAAAAGGCCAAAAAATCAACCAAGAAACCACAAAAAAATCCCCCAAAAATGAAAAAAAAAATCCCTAAAAATTTTTTAAAAATCCCAAAAATCCCCCCCAAAAAGGCCTAAAAATCAACAAAAAAAAACGCAAAAAAATCCCCGAAAAATCAAAAATAAATCCCAAAAAATTCCCCTCAAAAAAGGCCAGAAAATCCCCAAAAAACCCACCAAAAAAACCCCCAAAAATCCCATTTCCCCCCCCCAAAAAAATCCCTTTTCTCCCCCAAAATTCCCGTTTTTCTCCCCTTTTTCTCTCTGCTCCCCTCCCCCGCGCTGTCGGGGTCGGCTCGGTGGAATTTGGGGACCCCTCCCCAAATTTTGGGGCCCCTCCCCCCCCTGCTGACCCCCCCTCTCTTCTCAGTGTCCCACCCGCTGGTACTGGAAGTTGGTGCCCGTAAGTGGGGGCGGCTCCGCCCCAAACTCCGCCCATTTCACCCTAAGCTCCGCCCATTTCACCTTAAGCTCCGCCCCTTGCTCCGCCTCCTTGCATCGCCCCCTAGCGGCGGGCTCAGCATGGACCCCTCCCCCCCTCGTGTTTCAGCTTTGGGGGATGCTGGGGGGGGATGGGCAAAAAAAGGGGAAATTTGGCCCAAACATTTCATAAGAAAAATTGGGAAAATTGGAAAAATTTTTTTGGGAAAATATTTGGAAATATTTTTTGGAAAAAAAATAGGATAAAATCGAAAAAAAATTTTGAGACAATATTCCGGAAAAGTAATAAAAAAAATTTTAAAAATTAAAAGAAAAAAAAAAAAGGAAAATTTTGAAATGAAATTGAAAAAAAAAAATTTGAAAAAATATTTGGAAAAATAGGGGAAATTCGGAAAAAAATTGAGGAAAAATTCTGGAAAGGTTTTTAAAAAATGGGGAAAAAAAAGGGAAAATTTTAAAAGAAAATTGAAAAAGAAAATTGGAAAAATATTCGGGGAAAAAATAGGGAAAAATTCGGAAAAAATTGAGAAAAAATTCCGAAAAAGTTCTAAAAAACTTCAAAAAAAAAGGAAATAAAATTGAAAAAAAGAAATTTTAAAAAGCTGGGAAAAAATTCGGGAAAAAAAAAGAGAAAAAAAAATTTTAAAAAACAGGAAAAATTCTAAAAAAAAAAAATCCAAGAAAAGTCTAAAAAAATTCCCGAAACATCCCCACAAAAATCCCCGAAAATTCCGGGATTTCCGAGCCCCCCCGCATCCTCCCCTCCCCCCTCACATCCTCCCCTCCCCCCCTTTCTGTGCCTTGCGTCGAATTGGGGGGGCGGGGCATGAAAAAAGGGGCGGGGCATGAAAAGGAGGCGGGGTGTGAAAAAGGGGGCGGGGCATGAAAAGGGGGCGGGGCATGAAACGGCTCGGGGGCGGGGCTTGGGGACCCCCCACACACAAATTTTTTGGGGCCCCCTCGAGTTTTTAGGATCAATTTGGGGGATTTTTTTAAAAGATTTTCTCCTTTTTTTTGGGCCTTTTTTTTTTTTCCCCTTCTCCCTCCACAGTTTTAAATTTTTTTGGCACCTTCTCATTTTTTTCGGGGTCTCCTCCCCATTTTTGGGGGTCCCTTCCACGATTTTGGGGTTCTTTCCCCATTTCTGAGGCCCCTTTTCCTTTTTTCCCGTCTTCAAATTCCTTTTTTCTTTTCACTTTTTTCTCATTTAAATCCCTTTTTCCTCTCTTTTCCCTCATTTTTTTCCCTTTTTTTTTTAACTTTCCATCCGTTTTTTCCCAACTGAAAAGATTTTCTCCTTTTTTTGTGGGGCTTTTTTTTCCCTTTCCTTCTCCCTCCGCATTTTTTAAAAAATTTTTGGCACCTTCTCATTTTTTCGGCGTCTCTCCTCCCCATTTTTCGGGGCCCCCTCCCCAATTTTTGGCTGCTCTTTCCTCCTTTCCCCCCCTCTTCAAATCCCCTTTTCCCCCATTTTTTTCCTCATTTTTTTCTCCACTTTCCCCCTTTTTTCCCCCATTTTCCCCTCATTTTTTCCCCATTTTTTTCCCTTTTTTTTTCCACTTTTTTCCCCCATTTTTTCCCATTTTTTCCCATTTTTATCCCCATTTTTCCCCCTTTTTTCCCCCAAATTTGGGGGGCACCCTCCCCATTTTTGGGCCCTTTCAAAAGGGGTTTTTTAGCCCCTCCCCCTTTCTCTTTTCCCCTTTTAAATCCCTTTTTTAAAAAATATATTTATTCATTTTTAATATATTTCTCTTCATTTTTCCCTGTTTTTTCCCCCCAAATTTCCTTTTTTTTCCCCAAATTTCCCATTTTTTTCCCCACCCCCCCCCGTTTTTGGGGGCGCTCTCCCCGTTTTTGGGGGTCCCCTGCCCGTTTTGGGGGGTCCCCTGCCCGTTTTTGGGGTCCCCGGGGGGGTTTTTGGGACCCCCTGACTCTGTTTTTCCCGCAGCACGCCATCGCCTTCTGTTTGAAGGAATCGGGGAATAAACCTCCGGTGGTAAGGACCCCCCCCAAAAAAATCCCAAATTTGGGGAGGGGGCACCCCCTTTTCCCCCCCATCCGGGCACCCCCAAAATCCTGGGCCCCCCTCCAAAAAAAACCCCAATTAAACCCCAATTTTCGGGTGTTTTTAAAGCATTTTTAGGGTGGGACTCTCCCAAACCATGGCGCCCACAAAAAATTTGGGGGTCCCCTCGCCTGCATGCGGCTGCTTTGGGGGGTGGGAGGGATTTTGGGGGGATTTTTGGGGTCTGGGGGGGTTTTGGGGTCCCCTTGACCTTTTTTGGGGGGGGAATTCCCCCATTTTAGGAGGTTTGGGAGGCCTCCCTTTGCTGTTTATCGGGGGATTTTCGGGTCCCCAACCTGGGGGATTTTGGGGACCACCCCCCTTTGTAATTTTGGGGGATTTCCCCCAATTTGGACCCTCCCTCTTCGTTGTTTTTTGGGATATTTTGGGGGATTTTGGGGTCCCCAACCTGAGGGGGTCGTGCGGACTCCTCCATTTTTATTTTGGGGGGGGGGATCCCTTTGCCGGGGGAAGGAATTTAGGGCTACTTTGGGGGATTTCTTCCACTTTTGGGGTTTTGGGGTCCCTCCTTTTTATTTTTTTGGAGGAGCTCTTCCACTTTGGGGTGGCTTAGGGGAGTTTTAGGATTTTGGGGACCCCCTTGACCCCCTCCCCGGTTTTTGTTCCCCAGATTCGGTACCGGAAGGACAAAGGGGCTCCTCCGGCGCCGCCGCCGTTCCCCCCTGTCAGGGGCCTGCAGGATTTGGCCAGCGGGGGGGTCCTGGCGGCCGCCATCCACTTCTACTGCCCCCAATCCCTGCGCCTCGAGGGTAAGGAAGGGGTTTTGGGGGGATTTTGGGGGGATTTTGGGGTTTTTTTTGGGGGGGGGGTGTCCCAAGGACCCAACCTGAGGCAGGGATCCGCTAGGGGGCGCTGTTGAGCGGCTGGACCGCACCAATCTGAGGGGGACACGGGGGGGGGCGGTGTTCCATAGGGAAATCAGGGGGGTTCCCATGGGAAAGGGGGGACACGGGGGGGTCTTTGGGGGGTCTTTAGGGGAGTTGTGGGTCCATGGGAGGAGAGGTCTGAGGGGGTTTTGGGGGGTTTCCCACGGGGTGAGCCCCCCCCCCCCCGTCCTAGAATTTTTCAGTGATCCGAACCGGCCCAACCTCAGAGCGCCATGGGGGGGGGTGGGGGGGAGGGGGGGTCCCGGGGTTTTAAACGGGAGGAAAATTAATGGGGAGGGGTCCCAATGGGGGGGTACAGGGAATTCCCATAGAGAGGTCACCCCACGGAATTTGGGGAGGGGGTCCGGGGGGTTTTGGGAGGTGGTCTGACCCTTTTTTTTTTGCCAGAGATCCGCCTGGGGGCGCCGCTGGCGCTTCCGGACCGGCTGCACAACCTGGGGCTCGTGCGCGACTTCGGCGCGCGCCACCTGCGCACGCGCTGCCCCCTGGCGGTGGAGGACCTGCTCTACATGGCGCCCGCCCTCAAGGTAAAAACCGGGATAAAAACTGGGATAAACTGGGTTAAACTGGGATAAAGTGGATTAAACTGGGATAAACTGGGTTAAATTGGGTTGAACTGGGTTGAACAGGGTTGAACCGGGGCGGAGAGACTGGGGCGAACTGGCAGGGACTTGGGCAAACTGGGGGCCACTGGGTAAACTGGGATGGGCTGGGGGAAATTGGGGTAATTGAATTGAATGGGGGTAATGGGGCAACATGGCGGCCGCCCTGAGGGGGAAACTGGGGAGAAACTGGGGGAAACTGGGTGAACTGGGAGGAACTGGGAGCAATGGCGGCAATGGAGGAACATGGCGGCTGGCCCTGAGGGGGAAACTGGGGAGAAACTGGGTTAAACTGGGGAAACAGGTCGAACTGGGTGAACTGGGAGGGACTGGGGACAGTGGGAGGGAGTGGGAGCCATGAGAGGGACTGGGGGAATATGGCGGCCGGCCCTGAGGGGAGAACTGGGATAAACTGGGAGAAATTGGAGGAAACTGGGAGAAACTGAATTAAACTGGGTGAAACTGGGAGAAACTGGGTTAAACTGGGTTAAACTGGGAGAAACTGGAGAAACAGGTCAAACTAGTTGAAGTGGGAAGGACTGGGGACAGTGGGAGGGAGTGGGAGCAATGGGAGGGACTGGGGGAAGATGGCGGCCGGCCCTGAGGGGAGAACTGGGATAAACTGGGAGAAATTGGGGAAAACTGGGAGAAACTGGGGAAAACTGAGAGAAACTGAATTAAACTGGGGGAAACTGGGTTAAACTGGGAGAAACTGGATGAACTGGGAGGGACTGGGGGCAGTGGGAGGGAGTGGGAGCAATGGGAGGGACTGAGGGAAGATGGCGGCCGGCCCTGAGGGGGATAAAAGGGCCTGAACTGGGGGTA